>UESW01003204.1:0-34673 GCA_900491605.1 Calamus simplicifolius | reverse complement strand
TCATCTTAGCTTTTTTTTCTTCACCATTCATTATAAGAATTAATGATTTATTAAATTATTATTAAAATTTATAGTTAGTTGAATAATTTTATGAGTTAATATATTTATTTAAAAATAAAAATTAAAAATTTTAATGAAGTTATGTACCCTAGGTGTAATTATCTATGATGGGTAACTTGCAAGAGGATGTCTAGAACGGTTACAACCTAGACGACTAGGTCACATCGAGCGTTAGCGGCTTAGCGCACCTTAGCAAGAAGGGTGCGGTGAGGTTCATATCCGCCATAGGTTCAAGGAAGCCTGGAAGCCAAAGCTGGAAACCAGATCCATCATCGAAAATAAGAAGAAACGAAAGTTTCTTCCGTCATCGACTCTTTTTAGTGGGTAAGTACCAATTCCCGCTGCCATACCAGGTTGGAGATGCCTTGAGGTTAGCAACTGAATGAAGGCTATCCATGTTGTTGTCAGCTGGCTTCGGATAGTTTAAGAAATTATTTTTTTTAAATTAAGAAAATCTACTCATAATCTTTACTTAACCAAATATTTTTTTAATGATCATCAATGATGACCTAATAAATTATTTTAATTGGCATAATTAAAAAAATATTAACGTAATGCTAACGTGACGTTAAGATGAGAAAATAGAAAAAATATTTTACCGCTATTTTTTATCTTTTATCGATGCTACATAGCATCATCTTAGCTTTTTTTATTCACCATTAATTATACCAATTAATATGATTTATTAAATTACTATTAAAATTTATAGTTAGTTGAATAACTTTTATGAGTAATATATTTAATTAAAATAAAAATTAAAAATTTTACCGAAGTTACGTACTCTAGGTGTAATTAAAATGCAGGGGATGTCTACAATGGTTACAACCTAGACAACCAAGCCGTATCGAGCGTTAGCACACCTTTGCAAGTAGGGTGCGGTGAGGTTCACATCCGCAGTAGGTTCAAGGAAGCTTGGGAGCCAACGCTAGAACGGATCATCATCGAAAATAAGAAGAAACGGAATTTCTTTGGTCATCGACCCTTTTAGTAGGCTGGTACCAATTCCCGCTATCATAACAGGTTGGAGATGCCTTGAGGTCAATGAAGGCAATCCATGTTGTTGTCAACTGGCTATGGATAGTTGAGAAAATTATTATTTTTTTTAAAATTGAGTAATCTACTCTAATCTTTACTTAATCAATTTTTTTAATAATTATCAATGATGATCTAATAAATTATTTTATTGGCATAATGAAAAAAAATACTATCTAGTGCTAACGTGACGTTAAGATGATAAATAGAAAATTTTATTTTAGCATTATTTTTATCTTTTATTACTGTTGCATAGCATCATCTTAGCATTTTTTTTATTCATCATTAATTATGCCAATTAATATGATTTATTAAATTTTATTAAAAAATAGTTAGCTAATAAATTTTATGAGTTAATATATTTAATTAAAAATAAAAATAAAAAATTTAACAAATTTATGTACCCTTGATGTAATTATTTGTGATGGGTAACATGTAGGCAGATGTCTACAATGGTTACAACCTAGACGACCAGGCCGTATCGACGTTAGCACACCTTAGCAAGCAAGATGCAGTGAGGTTCAAATCCGCCATAGGTTCAAGGAAGCCTGAGAGCCAAAGCTGGAACCGGATCCATCATCAAAAATAAGGTACCAATGCCATACCAGGTTGGAGATGCCTGAGGTCAGCAACTGAATGAAGGCGATCAATGTGTTGTCAGCTAGCTTCGGATAGTTTTAGTAAATTAATTAATTTTTTTAAATTGAGAAATACTCAAATCTTTACTTAATCAAATACTTTTTAATGATCATCAATGATAACCTAATAAATTATTTTAATTGCATAATTAAAAAAAATACTAATGTAATGCTAACGTGATGTTAAGATGAGAAATAGAAAAAATTAAAAAAATTATTTTATCGCTATTTTTTTTCTTTTATCATGCTACATAGCAGCATCTTAGCTTTTTTTTTTATTCACCATTCATTATACCAATTAATATGATTTATTAAAATTATTATTAAAATTTATAGTTAGTTGAATAAATTTTATGAGTTATATATTAATTAAAATTAAAAATTAAAAATTTTAACAAAGTTATGTACCCTAAGTGTAATTTTTATGATGGGTAACATGCAAGCAGATGTCTACAATGGTTACAACCTAGACGACCAGGTCGTATCAAGCGTTAGCACACCTTAGCAGTGGTAAGGTTCAGATCTGCCGTAGGTACAAGGAAGCCTAGAAGCCAAGCTGGAACCGGATCCATCATCAAAAATAAGAAGAAACGAAGTTCTTCGATCATCGATCCTTTTTAGTATGCAGGTACCAATTCCCGCTACCGGTTAGAAATGCCTTGAGGTTAGCAACTAAATGAAGGAGATCCATGTTGTTGTTAACTGGCTTCGGATAGTTTAAGAAATTTTTTTTTAAAATTGAGCAATCTACTCATAATCTTTACTTAATCAAATATGTTTTTAATGATCATCAATGATGGTCTAATAAATTATTTTAATTGGCATAACTAAAAATAATAATATCATAGTGCTAACGAGACGTTAAGATGAGAAAATAGAAAATTTTATTTTATCATTATTTTTATCTTTTATTACTACTACATAGCATCATCTTAGCATTTTTTTATTCATCATTCATTATACCAATTAATATGATTTATTAAATTATTATTAAAAATATATTTAGCTAAAGAAATTTTGAGTTAATATATTAATTAAAATTAAAATTAAAAAATTTAATGAAGTTATGTACCCTATATGTAATTATCTGTGATGGGTAACGTGCAGGGTGATGTCTACAACGATTACAAACTAGATGACCTGGTCGTATCGAGCGGTAGCGTACTTTAGCAAGCAGGGTGCGGTGAGGTTCAGATCCGCAGTAGGTTCAAGGAAGCCTAGGAGCCAAGCTAGAAACGGATCCATCATCGAAATAAGAAGAAATGGAAGTTCTTTGGTCATCGACCCTTTTTAGTTGACAGGTACCAATTTCTACTGCCATACCAAGTTGGAGATGCCTTGAGGTAAGCAACTGAATGAAGGCGATCCATGTTGTGTCACCTGGCTTCGAATAGTTTAGGAAATTATTATTTTTTTTAAATTGAGCAAATCTACTCATAATCTTTACTTAATCAAATATCTTTTTAATGATCATCAATGATGACCTAATAAATTATTTTAATTGGCATAATTTAAAAAAATACTAACATAATGCTAACGTGACGTTAAGATGAGAAAAATAGAAAAAAAAATATTTTATCGCTATTTTTTATCTTTATCGATGCTCCATAGCATCATCTTAGCTTTTTTTTATTCACCATTCATTATACCAATTAATATGATTATTAAATTATTATTAAAATTTATAGATAGTTGAATAATTTATGAGTTAATATATTTAATTAAAAAAAAAATTTAAAATTTAAACAAAGTTATGTGCCCTAGGTGTAATTACCTGTGATGGGTATGGTGCAAGAGGATGTCTACAACGGTTACAACCTAGACAACCAGGTCATATCGAGCGTTAGCGCACCTTAGCAGCAAGGTGCGGTAAGGTTCAGATCTGCCATAGGTTCAAGGAAGCCTGGGAGCCAACTAGATCCGTCATCGAAATAAGAAGAAACGGATGTTCTTCGATCATCAATCCTTTTTACACATGGAAATTTTTACGCATGTTTATTAGATGTCCATGGGCAAGCCAAGGAAAGTGGCTCAAAGGAATGTAAAGAAGAAAACTTAGGTCCAGGTTTAGCTGTTAGGCTACAAAATCCAACTGGCTCTAATTTGATCCCATTCTAGCCCAACGAAATGTGCAGACTCGGGCAGGATTGGTCCAGCAGCATCAGTCCAGTTTTGAATCAGGCTGACCTCAAGAATCATGTTTAACCCCCAATCAAAATCAGGCCTTGGCTGACCTAGTTCATGATTGCTCAAGTGCAATACATTCTCCTTCTATGAAATATGTACATATTGTCTTCCAGAGCACTAGAAACACAATTGAACATCTAGACCATGCATATCAAAAGTCCAAGGAGGATTCAAATCATTAATGAACAAGCATTTCATGTGCCAATCTTCATTGTTGTGCAGAGATAACTGAATAATGGGATAAGTAATTGTGAGGCAACAAGAAGACATAATAACAACTGTCAGAACTTTCATGAAACAAGAAGACATAAAACAACTCTCAGAACTATGCAGCACCATCAGATATCATATAAAAAAATTCACACACAAAAATCCATATCCGATTTTCTGAAGTTTGGCACACATATGCAAATGAATCCACTGCAACATACATGCATTTATTCAGTCCAAGCATAAAATATATACAGAATCTATTATACAATAAAAAGAAACTACTTTTTGCACAAGAAATGTGAAAGTTGTGGTGAACGCAGAAAGAGGATTGACTAGTAAGACAAACTACTCTATACATATATTAAAAAATTCTGCCTTCAAACTTCATTCTCAATACAATAATGCTGTTAACCATATTTTGTATTATAACAGGCAGGCTAAGCAGGAATTTCTTACCAGAAGGAGAGAACCGCAGAACATTTACAGCAGAACTATGATAAGAAAGGCTGTTTTGATAGGAAACTATTGGAAGTTTCTTTTGTGATGATCTGAGGATATAACCCAAGCTGCAGATAAATATGAGCACGTCCACTAAAAGGTCAATAGGACACATATAAATTGTGTTGATCAAAGATTTAAAAAAAAATGATGATGGTTTTGAGCCAGAGTCAGCGGGGTTCTTCACTAAAATATAAATATCAATGAACTATAAACTGAAAGATCAAGAAGCATAAAAGGAACACTACTAGGGCAAGGCAAGTCCTAAGCTATGTCGTTACTTTTCAGGATACAAATTTATCGCTTAAAACAAGATTTTCCCTTAAAAATAAATGCTCACCCCTTTTTTAATGTCTTGTATTTATTTTAGATTAGCCTTACTTGAAGATAAAAATAACTACAAGGAGACTATGAATCAAAAGGTTCCCCACACGTAGCTATATAAAGAGGGATCTTGATAAAACTCAAGTCACCATAACTCTCTCAATACAAAACAATTCATCACTATACACTTAATCTGATGAACATGGTAGCATTTTTTCTGTTCCAACAATAAAGTTGGCAGCTTTATGATCCACAATATGAGAAAGTTGAAAATAACTCTTACAGGATTGCAGGAGGCTTTACAAAACTAAAGCAGTCATACTTTAAAGATAGCCGTGGTCTCATCACTACAATTCAAGCTAGCCCATCGCAACACATGCACTAGTTTTAACACTTCAAACAGTCTTCTAACATCAAATCGCTGGTTAAAACTTATAATATCAAACTTTTCACCACGATTTTGTATCAGCCGTATGCACTGAGATATATACTATTAAGATCTCGCCATTTTACACAAGATGAATTATTTCATAAATTAACGAAATGTTTGCGGTTTTTTATCATTCCACATAAAATCCAAACCAAGTGGTGAAGAAAACAACCAATGTAGCCTCCGGCAGTCAACAATTAGCGAAAATAAAGCCACAGAGCCCATCTAATCACCTGAAACCTCAATAATTGCACGATTAGTGAAGACCATTCATCGGAAACCTTAATAATTGCACGATTAGCTGAAGCTGTATCCTGACTGCTCCAGGTACCCCAGTGACATCAGATTTTTCTTGAGTTCTGGGACATGCTTCACGCTTGTAAGAGTGCGCACACTACAAGAAAATGTCAAAATAGTGACGAAAATTAGTGATGGAAATTTTCGTCACTAAATTATGACGGTTTAGTAAGAAAATAGTGACGAAAAATTAAAATTAGTGACGCATTAGTTTTTTCGTCACTAAACCGTCACTAAATTAGTGATGGACTATCACATCCGTCACTAATTTAGTGACAGATTGTCCTTCCATCACTAATCCATCATAGATTAGGGACGGAAGAGCAATCCGTCACTAAATTAGTGACGGATTAGTAACGGATTTTTCTTCCGTCACTAATCCGTCACAAATTAGTGACGGATATGGGGCAATCCGTCACTAACTTAGTGACGTTTAGTGACGGATTGTCCTGTCGTCACTAATCCGTCACAAATTAGTGATGGATGGGGCAATCCATCACTAAATTAGTGATGGATTGCCCTTTCGTCACTAATCCGTTACAAATTAGTGATGAAAAGCAATCGTCACTAATTAGTGATGGATTATCTTCCTCACTAATCCATCACAAATTAGTGATGGATGAAAAATTAGTCACTAAATTAGTGACGGATTACCTTCCGTCACTAATCCATCACAAATAATGATGGATGGGGCAATCCGTCACTAAATTAGTGATGGATTACCCTTTCGTCACTAATCCGTTACAAATTAGTGATGGAAAAGCAATTGTCACTAATTAGTGATGGATTATCTTCTGTCACTAATCCATCACAAATTAGTGATGGATGAAAAATTCGTCACTAAATTAGTGACGGATTGCCTTCCGTCACTAATCCATCACAAATTAGTGACGTATGAGGTAATCCGTCACTAATTTTGTGACGGATGGGGCAATCCGTTACTAATTTAGTGATGGATTGCCCTTTCGTCATTAATCCGTCACAAATTAGTGATGGAAAAGTAATCATCACTAATTAGTGACAGATTATCTTCCGTCACTAATCCATCAAAAATTAGTGATGGATGGAAAAATCTGTCACTAAATTTGTGATGGATGCCTTTCGTCACTAATCCATCATAAATTAGTGACGGATGCAGCAATCCATCACTAATTAGTGACGAATTATCCTATCCATCACTAATCCGTCACAAATTAGTGACGGAAGATTAATCCGTCACTAAATTAGTGACGAACAAGGTCATTCATCACTAATTTAGTGACAGATTGTCCTTCCATCATTAATCCATCATAAAATTAGTGATGAAAGAGCATTCCTTCATTAATTTAGTGACGAGCTGTCCAAATCCGTCACTAATTTAGTGATGAATTAGTGATGAATTTTTCATCCGTCACTAAATTTATACTTAAAATTTTTTAAAAATTGTGATGAAATTATTATTCTGACGGAATCATTGTTTCCTCACTAATTAGTGACAGAATCATTATTGGTCATGCGCTCGCTTGCCATGGCCCGCACGCATTTGCACTAATCAGCCTGTCTCTTTGGCCGCGCGCTTGCCATGGCCCGCACGCATTTGCACCAATCAGCCTGTCTCTTCGGCTGCACAACCTCGCCTGTGTTTAGTGCCCCTTGCTCAGTGTCTGCGCATGCCCAGCGCCCTGTGCCGGTCATTGGCGCGCGCATGCACGCATCCCTAATCACTAAATTTATACTCTGATTTTAAAAAAAATTATTATAAAAAATTAATTAGTCATTAATTTAGTGACGAAATGCTCCATCCATCATTAAATTAATTAATTCTTTCATCAATTTTTTTTAAAAATGATTAAAATATAAATTTAATGATCAACATAATAAAAAAAATTTTAACTGGCCAATATCTTCTGCCGATTCCTCCCTTTCTCCTTCCTTCCGGAGCCGTTGGGATCGCGGTGGAGGCAAAGGAGACGATGAAGAGAAACCCTTCTCGCTTATCTGTCGTCTCCATCCCACTCTTCTCCCCTATTAAAACCCTAATTCTTTGATCATTGATCGCCTCTAATCTTGAATCCTCGGTGAAGAAAGAGGGTAGCATGATCATTCGATCGATTGCGCTCATTCTGTTGATCTCGAAAGCCCTAAGCCTCTGATCATGGAAGCATCGTCATCCGCCATTAACGCCCAATCGCCGGCCCTCAAGACCTACTTCAAGACCCCCGAGGGCCGGTACAAGCTCCAGTACGAGAAGACCCACCCCGCCGCAGTCCTCCACTACTCCCATGGCAAGGCCGTCTCCCAGGTACCCCGTTTCTTCGTCTAGGGTTAGGCTTTGATTGGTTCCATGGTTTGCTAAAGATTGGATTTCTCTGTTTCTTTCTTTCTTCTCTCTCTAGTTGACGATCGCGTATCTGAAGGAGAAACCCACCAACCAGACGTCGTCCACGCCGTCGACCCCGAGCTCTAGCGGAGGGGTGAGGTCGGCGGCGGCGAGGTTGCTCGGGGCTGGGAACGGCAGCCGGGCGCTTAGTTTTGTTGGGGGAAATGGCGTTAGCCGGGTTGTTTCGGGGAACAGCAGGATCGGGGGTTACCTTGGATCGTCCACTGCATCAAATAGCTCTCAGTCCACGTCTAATTACGATGGCAAGGGGGCGTACCTTGTCTTCAATGCCGCTGACACTCTTTTCATCAGTGATCTGAATTCTCACGATAAGGTTCTTATCTATCTGGTTTTTCTTTTGTTTGTTGGCAGTGAATATGTTGGAGCCAAATCTGGGTGCCCAGCTTCTTGGCATTGAGGTGTTGAAAGATTGGAGATTGACGGATGCTCTTCTCTATCTCTGTTCCCTCTCTGTTTCCACTTCTTTTCTCTGTACCTTTATTCACTATCAATAAACCTGGGAGAATCTAAATCATCCAATTTTCCTTCAAAAAGTAATGAATATTGTGTACCATCCCTTATGATTTCATTTTATGTATGTGTTGGAGGTGGAACATCTGATGATCTGTTGGCTTACTGTTTTAAATAAGGTATACTTTTTGCTAGGGATCATCTCATCAATAATATTAGCATTGAATTTTCCCAGGACATCATGGCTTGTTCATTGCAGGAAAATGCAACAAAAAGCTAAGGAATAATCTTGGTGAAATTTGAGATATCATGTATTAAGGCACTGATTTTATGTGTCACTAGGTGTTCCATGGTGCTAGATGGCTCATGATTAGAATGGTGAGTTCTTGAAACTATTGTGATAGGTTTATGTTGGGTGGAAGCATAAAAGCTTTTCGCTTCATCTGTAGTTCATATAGTTCTTTATCTTTTGCAAACTTTAAATTATCTTTTATGACTTCTTGTTAGGTTATTTTGTTTACAGATACTATATTTCAAATGAGAATGTTCTGTCATGGAAGTGTCTTTGTTTTTCTTAGTGATGATGAGGATCATTTGTGGAGAGGGATCATTCAAACACACACACACACTAAGGTATTAGCATCTGATCTACTTGAAAAGCAGTTGGAAGCATTTGAAAGGCAGATATCTGTGTGTTTCTTTATTGGATATGTGGTGGTAGAAAGTTCCATTCATCAACAGGTTCTGATAGGTATTCTGTATTGCCCTTGATGTTAAAAGTCTTCTTTTAAAAACACAAATGGATACATGATTTATAATGCGGGCAATAGAAGGCCTCTATATTCTTGAATGAAAGTGAACTATTGTATGCATTTTTTTGTGAAGAATCTTTCAAGGATGACAATTTAGAGATTGGAAAAACATAGTTTACTTTAACAGTTCTTTCTGGTATATGACCTATATTGATCATTAGGAGCTTGGATTCATTCCTATGCATTGATAGGGAAATTGTTTGGAAGATTATGAACAACAGGATGTAAAGCATCATTGCTAGTCTTTGTGCTGTTTGTAGGTTGGCGTTTTACTAGATACAGATGACTTTGTTTGGATCTGTAGGTTGTACACTTATGATCTGAGGGGATTTCTGCTATCATTTCGTTTGGAAGGCTTCTCCTCTCTGCATTAACTTCAAAAATAGGGAAGATATGGAGTTGGTTGCTAGATTCTTTATTGTTTCAGCAATTGAGTGCAGTGAGAGAATTAGTGTTCTTTTGCAGAAAGTGATGCAACATATGCTAAGTTTAATAGCAATCTTTCCATATATGGGATTCAAATGTGTTGTTAGATGATTGAACTACCCTTTTTTTGGTATTCCTTCTGGGTGGAAATTCACTTTTTTTGGACTAGCATTCTTGTTTGTTAGTGTTATTTTTTTCCCCAAGTCCTTAGCCTATATGAAGTGCTAACCTGTTGTTCAAATATAGGTTATTCTCATTAAATCATTAGTTTTAGTACAATCAATATTATGTCTCATTATTTTGTATAAGTTCCAATATCCCACAAGTTGTCATTCCTGCAACCTAGCAGACATTCATTACTTCTAAACGAGCATGGCTAGTTCTGGTGCTTATCTTTAGGAATTCTGTTTCTTGTCAAGGGAGAAAAGCAAGTTACCCAACATCACATATTTTTAGATTTGTTTAATGCATTCTTGTAGTCTGTGCAGCTAAAGATGTGTGAATATGTCAAATTCACACATTCATGTCCACTATTTACCAATTCTCTTTCAGGGAGTGTGCTTTGTAGAGAAATATATTAATACATATTGTCTACCAAGTGTCAATTTATAATGTAGGTCTCATCTTGGATTTTTTGGGAGCAGTATGACAGCAATGCAAGGTAAAATCTGTTGCAGCAAATATGTATGCAAATAAGAAAAACCAAAGCAATTGCAATAAGAATTTCTAGATTCTAACAAAAGATGTGTGGCAAGGCTAACGTACATGGATGCTCTGTAATAGCATTCCGAGCTAATTGTTTACCAATAAAATTCCTACAGCTGCTGCTCTCCGATCTCTTGCGAGTTACTGGAAGAACACACCACCAAGCTGGGGGCAGACAGATGATCCCTGTGGTACAAAGTGGGACGGAGTCAGTTGCAACGATTTGAGGGTTACTACGCTGTGAGTCTTTGATTGCTGAACTCAATATTTTCTGCTCTCCTACCATTGCTTACCTAATTTTCATGTCCACAGGAAGCTATTCAGCATGGGCCTGGAAGGCACGTTAAGCAGTGACATAGGGAACCTCACAGAGTTGCGAACCCTGTAAGTTTGCCTGTTTAATTTGTTTACGAACTTTGTTCAATCATTGTACAGGTGTTGCATACTTGAGAGGATCGATCCTTGGAGAAACTGCACATGCCATAGCTCTGAATTAAAATTTAGATACCTAACATTAACATCCTCAATACAATCTCTGGATAGTGGAGCATTAGAAACAAAGCCAACCAGCTGGCTTTCAATGCAGTTTTTTATTATCAACTTCAAATCCACTGTGACATTATTGATTACTCTCCACCGACCACTAGCACTACTTTTCCATGTCTAAATCTTTCCAGATTTATTACTAGCATAGTAATGAAGCATTAATTTCATGGATGCTTAGGATTCATGCATAACGCATGACACGAACCATAACTAGTGTGATGTTACATGCAGAGACCTCTCCTACAACCCAAAACTTGGTGGCACACTCACACCAGCTATCGGAGATTTGAAGAAGCTTGAAGCCTTGTAAGTCACAGCAGGCCTATTGCTTAGTAGAAAGACCCATATATGTTTATTTATCAAGGTCACCTATACATGATGATCTTTACTTCATAACGGATGCTGTGTCCACTCTCTTTCAGGAGCATGATCGGTTGCAACTTCAACGGTAGAATCCCAGATGAATTAGGCAACCTATCATACCTCCAATTCTTGTAAGGATCATGATCTTATAATTTCTGCTGTTGGGCCTTCTTGCTATCAATTTTTTGGCTAATTAGTATTATCAACTAGTGGGACAAGTATTTGACTTTTTTCCTCAACTTTTGACTACCATTCCCAGGTTTCTGAACTTGAACAAGTTCTCTGGCGAGATACCTGCCTTGCTGGGTAGGCTTTCCAATCTCTTGTGGCTGGACCTGGGAGACAATCAATTAACGGGATCTCTCCCAGTCTCAACGGATGATGCTCCAGGCTTGAATCAACTTCTCAAAGCAGAGCACTTGTGAGTCACTATTCAATAGCCCTTGGATAAATTTAAAAAAAATCATGTGAATAATATGTGCAATGAGCTTCTATTTTACCTGCATGACAGCCATCTCAACAATAATCAGTTTTCTGGCCCCATCCCAGAAAATCTTTTCAACTCCAGCAGGAGGATATTACATGTGTAAGCCGCAAACTACCCATTGCGAGTTTCCTTCTATAATTCTGCATTTCTTCTGTGTCCTGATGATTCCTTGCGCGCAGACTCCTTGATGGAAACAAACTTAATGGGACAATTCCAAAGTCCATAGGATTGGTGAAGACACTTACGGATCTGTAAGTATTCTTAGCAAGATAAATTATTGTCCTACTATCTCATCATCCATTTTTCATCTTCTTTTAACTAGATTCCATCGAATAAAGTCAACAGATAATTGTGATTTGCCTTCTTGTGACAGCCGTCTTGATAATAACATTCTGAGCGGTCCAGTTCCTTCCAATATTACCGATCTTTCGAGCCTCGCCGTACTGTAAGCAATCATTAGTAATTATGGTGGATGGGCTTATGATATTCGAACACATGGAACAATCATATAAAAGAATCTAGAAATTAGTTTTCTACCTTCTCACAAAAGTGCCTTTTTGACTTATGCGTCATGAAGAAACACTTCTCAATTGATATCACCGAACATTTATTTATTTATTTATTTGATAAAGACAACTTTTTTTAAGGAAGTCTTTTTTCCATATTTGAAGTTACTAAAGTTTTTCTTCTTTTTTTGCAATGCCAAACACATCCTTACTTCAAAAAATTGGTAAGGCATATTAGTTTTTACTGGAGGATGGTTCAGTAACAGAAATATCATATTTTATAGGTATACAGCTGATATATAGTAGTTGGGAAAAGGCTTAGATGAGTTGAGTTGAGTTGTACAGCTGATATATAGCTTTCCTCTTGCTCCAGTCGGGCAATTATGGTGCCAGCCATAAAGGATGCGATGGTAGCGTTACACAGTAGCTTTGTTACTTTATTGTGTTGAGATTTCTGTTACACTAGCACTGCTTATGTTAGGTATCACTTTGATGAAAACCATTGCATGCGGTAGTTGGTTACTAATTTTAGTCCATCTCACCAGATCTACAATTTGAACTTCAAAGCTTGCTCTTCTTCGTGCTGATTGAACTATAAATTATGTCTTTTCTGAAAAAGAAAAGCATGCGTATCTGGGAAGTTTTTAAGGGTTGTTGAAGACCTATATGTTCTTACCGACCAAAATATCTGGGATTTTTTTCCCCCTTTAACTAATAATTCTGCTACTTCAATTATCCATTCTTTTGAAGGTTCATTAACCCCATGTGATTAAGAGAATTATTTTTCTATCTAACAAAATTTGTTCTGTTTCAGCTTCATGTTTTTAACCTGCTTGTTTTTAGTGTTCGTTCCTTCCCATAATACGCCACCTCCAACTTCTACTTGTTAAGATGGATAACATTTCATGTTGACATTTCTCTCTTCAGGCTATCGAGACAGGCTTTGGGTATGGACAGTGGCTCCATGGGGAAGCTGTTGCAGCTGGAATGGTGATACAAACACCGCCCTTTGATTCTTACAATTGTAAAGCAGTTGTGTTAAATTAAGTTGTTTGGTTTTTATTTATAGGTGATGGCAGTTGACATGTCCCATCGTCTAGGCTGGATTGATGATACAATTGTAAGGCGGGGTCCTTAACATCCTACAGCAGGCTCAGCTTCCAACTGCTCCACCTGAGATGATGACAGTGGAGAAATTTAAAGATGCTATGGCGGTAGGTGATGGATACTCTTCTCCATTTATTCTGGTAATTCTTTTGGGATGAAAACGATTCTTCTGGCATTTCTTAATTCTAAACTTTGGTTCCGTGGGGATTGTAGGTTGATAAAAAGGTGGCTGATGGATTGCTAAGGCTCATCCTTCTTAAAGGCCCTCTGGGCAACTGTGTTTTCACTGGCAGTTACGACAGGAAGGCCCTTGATGACACTCTTCATGCTTTTTGCAAGAGCTGAAGCATTTAGGACAAATTTTGAGGCATGTTATTGTTGTACCAGCATAATCTGGGATAAAGTACTTTTATTTAAGTATTATTGTTTTGGGGGTACCTGCAGTGAGTGTTCTGTATCCATTGTAAATTTCCTTTGAATTATTTGGGCTAAAGCCTCTGATTTATAGGCTGTGCTCTGTATCACCTACTTAAACTGTGGGGTGGGACTTTTGAATGTATGCATAAAAACAAAAAGAGGGGGGGATGCTGCTGAGATTTGTATTTTAAATGAGAGAGAGAGAGCTGCCTCCTGAGGATTAAAGCAATTCCTTTCCTGGTAACATGCAAGACTTACTTGTAATAATAGACAGAGTGTCTGGCTAACGTTGTTAGATTTCACCATGTGAGAATCAGATGTACATTTCTTCAGACTAGAGGGAGCTAGTAAATGGTGTTCAAAGGATTGCTTCAGATGTACATTTCTCAAGTGTAGAGTCCCTAAGGCAGCCGAAGATATCTTAATAATTTGATGTCTAATGTATAAAACATTAGTATTGTTGATGTATACAGATATATTTATCTTATTTTATGAAGTGCATTTTTTATTCTTAATTTAAATTTTCATTAGAATGCATTAAATATATTATAATTTAAAAATAATTTTAAATTTATAAGAATAAAAATTTGATGAAATTTTATTAGGTTAATGATGGATTAGTGATGGATTTCTGATAGAAATAATAGTGACGGATTAGTGACGAAAATATTAGTGATCAGTGATGGAACAATAACAAATGATTAATGGATTCTTTCGTCACTAAATTATGATGGAATAGTGATGAAAATATTTGTGACGGAATAGTGACGGAATAATGCGTGATGGATAGTCCATCACTAATCCGTCACAATTTAGTGATGAAAAATATGTTCCGTCATAAATTTTTGATGAAATATTTTGTCACAAATCCATCACTATTATTTTGTGACGGACCTCTTTTCGTCACTAAATTTAGTAACGGCAAAAATGGTGATGATAAGATTTTCATCACTAATCCGTCACTAAACCTAGTTTGTGACGGAATAGTGATGAAAATTTTATCACTATTATACTATTTTCTTGTAGTGGCATCATGCCATCAAACATCATCACCCTCACTGTGCCAATCTCTGCCACCTTGCAAGGGTGATTATCTCCAAGAGTTATACACCCCTCATCAACCTCTGTGTAAGTACTGAACCACGATCGGTTGGGAGTGTAATGATGAGAACAGGCTGAATCCAAGGTCAACATCTCTGTACTGTGACTGTGACCATCTAATACACCAAGAGATTATCCTCAATCTCCTATCCTACAACTGTACTCACAGATTCAGATCTTTCCTTTTCTCCCTTTTTTCACTTAGGACAGTCCCTTTTAAAATGTCCTACCTTACCACACTTGTAGCACTTAGTCTTCTTGGACTGTAACCATCCCCTAGGCTTGCTCATGTCCCTATCTCTGCCTGACCTTTCCCCAACTGATAGACCCTCCTGGGGAACAGCTTCCTTGGTCATCCTCTCCCTCTACTCATTCGTCCGAAGCACCGAGACAATGTCTTCATAGAATAATGTCTCCTTCCCGTAGAGTAGCGTCGTTACCAATGAGTCATGTGATATGAGCAGTGAACACAATAGCAAAAGTGCTTTATCTTCCTCCTCCATCTTGACTCCGACATTCAGCAATTCATTGCTCACCTAGTCGAACACCTGGATGTGGCCCAACACATCTCTACCTTCTGACATCCGAAGGCTGTAGAGGCGCTTCTTCAACATAAACTTGTTGCACATGTTCTTCCCCATGTAGAGGGCTTGCAACTTCGACCAGAGTCCCTTCAGGGTCTTCTCCTCTAGCACTGATAAAGGATTGAATCTGCCAGACATCCTCTGGTCATTGAACATGCCTTTTTCTCCAACGACATCCACTGCTTATCTATCATCCCATCTTGTCTTTTCTCCAAAGCCAGATCTAAACCCTGTTGCACAAGAAGATCCTCTACCCGGACTTTCCACATGGAGAAACTTTCTTCCCATCAAACTTCTCAAACTCTAATTTTATGCTACTACCCATGGCCAGATATCAACAAAAAATAGCACAAAATATTCCAGAAAATAGAGAATACCTGATGAGGCCCTTCAAGATCTCCAAACAACTTCTTCTTGTTCCTGAACCAGGTAGGCTTTACTTCTTCTTGTTTTTGAACCAACCAGGCTCGTTCCTGAACCAGGCTACAGATCTCCAAACAACTACTTATTGTTTCTGATTTCTAAACCAGGCTCTGATACCACTTGTTGGGGTTTAGTCCCTGATGAACAGCAGTGGAAACAACCTCGCTGGAGAAAAACCTGGGCTTTCACCCATTGTCAATAATTAGTTGTGTAGTTTCTTGATTCAAGACTCAAGATTGGTGTAACGGTAAAGCCTTGGCTCTTGGACTTTCATGTTCATCCATGCGTTTCGTGAAGCCACTCTTTATGTAAGGTCTTCCTTGCTGGCTGCTGCCGTGGCCACGTGAACCTTCTTCACGCCTCCACCCTTTCGCTAGCCGCGTGAAGCTTCTTCATGCCTCCATGCTTCCGCTACGATCCTCCATGCTTCCGCTACGATTTCACGCGCTAGACTAGGATTTCCTGGGAGCTCACCACGAACTCCTTTCACATCACGTCATGGTGGCTTCGTACGTTTTCCTTGGCCAAGCGCTCCATGCACGAAAGCCCCCCCCCCCGATCTCATTGCAGTTCCCTAGCGCTCTCTGGTTTGACCCTTATATCACGAAGCCTAGGATTTATCCCCCCCTCCCACCGTACTTCTCAACATCAACGGGAGGGAGAAAGATGAAGAGATAGGGCTACCGCCCTGTGATGAGAGAAGGAATTTCTGGTAGAAAATAATCTGTTCTCTATTCCTTCAAACCCTAAAGAATAGAGTTTAAATACATCTACAACTCAGACTCAACAAAAACTCTCATAGACTAACCAATGAGATTAAACTAATCTTCAAAAGCTTAAGTTGGTGATCTTCAACTTATCAAATTTCTTCTCTTAGTATGTCCTTCAAGAGGCAAACTAAACGGTAGATTATTTGGCTAAACTTGTGGCATCGAGCTCTCAAAATTTATTTGACAAAGTGGTTTTTTTTGTAGACCTTTGGAAGATGGAGGCAAGCACAAAAGGGAACGTGAGAGTGTAGCGTCCTAAATTGTACCAATAAAAAGGAAAAAGCCATGATGCTATTTTACAAACCATGTTATAGCTAACTTTGATATGTTTGGTGTTCCATAAAGGAAAACTTTGTTGATGCAACTGATATGATATATATTATTTTAAGATTTTGTCCATCCATCATTACAATTGGAACATGGGACAAGATATGGTTAACAGAAAATGAAGGAAAAAATCTAATAACTCATAAATCACAAATCGGTGCGGTGCAATAGGTTCGACATAATAATTTGTTTTCCATTGTCAAGGGTTTCTATGTTCATTTCCTCAAGTAATATCCTTAAACATAATTCTTTCTAAGGTCTTTATTATTTTAATTAATTGTTAAAAACAATCACACCCAATAATTATATATGCCAAAGTTTTTATCTGAGTTCAAAAGTTTTTATCTGAGTTCAAACATCACCTTGCATTTTAATAAAACAGTATTAACACCACTAATATAATACATATATCAATCAATATCTATTAATCAATCTTTAGCTTTTCTTAATATTATGTAATAATTAACATTTCAAGTATTAATTAATTTTGGATTTTATATTTGTTAATATTTTCAAAAAATATTATCATTCTCCTCCCCAATTGGTCTTATCCCCTCTTGCCTAGTGTCTTATCTCTATTGAATATTTCGATAACAAATAGCTTAACTATCTATATCATGGTTATCAAACCAAATTAAGTCAATCGGCTTGATTAATAAATTGAACTCTTGATGATCTAATCAAAATTAGATGAAATGATTGATTTTTTATCAATTTGGTGACTTGGTATAAACAGATAAAACTAGATCAAATGTTTGATACTTTAAAATTACTTTTGAACCAATATAATTTAAATATAAGTATTGCTTTTTAGGAGCCTTTTTATATTTTAGGCATCTCTCTCTATCTTTCATCTCTCTAACCTGAACCTAACTTTATGGATATAAAATTTATGAGTGATTTTGTATTTTTGTTATACTTTTGTCATACTTATAAGCTAGTACTTTTTTTCTAAGAAATATATGTTTAATTTTAAGTCCTAATATGGATATTGTATTCTATTTTAAATAACTTAATTTTAAATATTTAAATTTTAAAGTTATTAAATTAGATGAATTTACATAAAAATTAATTTTATTTATCCTTATGGGTTATTTTTATTTTTTAATTATATTTTAATTTTATATGATTCAACTTATTGACTTACTAGTTGGTTCATTAATCAATGTTGTTGATCCAGATAGCAACCCAAGAGGGGGGGTGAATTGGGTTTTTCAAAAATTAAACTCTTTTGAAGATAACCCCCAGCGGAAATAAAAACTTAGATTCACAGATTTAAAACTAAGCAACTATAAATGAAGAGTTGAAGATAAAGAGACAATCACGGCAAACACAATAGATTTTATAGTGGTTCGGTGTACCTACACCTACGTCCACTCCCAAGTACCTCTTGGGTCCACACTATAATCAAACTGATTACAGCAGAGTTGTTTTGCAAGCTCACAACTCAAACTTGTTGTTTTCCCGGGCGCACAACGAACCCAGCTGGTTTTCAAGGCTCACCAGCACAAAACCTAAAACCACAAGCTAATGCTTGCACAAGGCTAACAGCCTCAACTGAATCAATCACCAGATTGACCCAGCAAACAGTATTGATTTTACAAAAGCAAACTGCTCCTTCAATGAGCAAATATACAATAATGAAACAATAAATAGAGATTAGGAACCAAAGCCTGATTCGAAGATCTTGGTGGCTTCTTCCTTCTCTTCCTTTGAATGGATCTTCCTTTGAATATGCTCTTGAGGTTCAGAAGATTGGAAAAACTAGGGCTTCTTCCTTCTTTTGAGATTTCTTCTAAGTAGAACAGCAAAGGCTTGGAATCTCTTTCTCTTCTTGGGGAATGAGTATGATCTTTCCTTACAGGTTTTCCCTCTTTTCTTTTCTGATGGATCTCAAGGATTTTCTCTATTCTTTTCTTTTTGCCTCTTTCTTTTTTTCCTCTCTTTTTTGGGATGCAATCACCCCTCTTCTTATAGATTCGATTAATCCACAAATAGTGCAAAACTATCCGTTAGAAGCAAGTGAAAAAGGATTAGATCCATAAATAACAATAGCCGTTGGGATTAAAATGATAAAGTTAAAGTTTAGAGTCGTTCTGACAGTTCTGGAGCCGTGTCTGACATTCTGGAGTCGGCTCTGGCTTTTCTGGAGTCGGCTCTAACTCGAAATAATTTAATCCGCTCGATCTGGAGTCGTCTCTGACTTTTCTGGGGTCGACACAAAATTCTTCTGGAGTCGACTCTAACAGTCCGGGAGTCGACTCTAAGTCGTGGCCTGAAAATCCAACGTTCTGTTGTTTCTGATAGAGTCGGCTCTCACAGTCCCGGAGTCGACTCTAAGTCGTGCCGTTTTCGGAGTCGGCTCTGCGATTCCATGTGTCGACTCTAATGTCTGCAGTCTTACCTTGACATTAGATTCAAACCAGAACTTGATTTTCCTTCTTGATTTTGATCATTCAATTAGACTTATAATCTGAAAGACTTAATCAAAATCATTAGTAACATCAAATGTTATACTCAAATAGTTTTGTTAATCATCAAAATCCTCAATTGGGTCAACAATCCCCCTTTTTGATGATGACAAAAACTTTGAGTATATGCATTAAAGAAATTCATTTGAATTGAGAATTATAATTTTAAAGCTTAGAGACTTTGTAATAGAGAATTTGATGCCAACATTCAAAATGAAAAATAAACAAAACATGACATCAATCAAAATGATTCAACTTTTATATGGAGAAATTTATTAAGCTCCCCCTGCATTGAATAACTCCCCCTATGTAGATAGACTGAATTTTTTCAAAAAATCTCTCATTCTTTCTATTCTCAGAATTGTTCTTCATTTTCTTTCTCTTCATTTCTTTTTCCATTATACACTCTTAAAATTCTCTTTTTTTTATGCATTATACACTCATCTCTCCCCCTTTTTTGTTATCAACAATAAGGTGAGTTTTAAAGCAAATAAGGAATGTTATCAAAGCGAGGATGTTGGTTCGAATAGTCATAAAGATAGGAATTCATTCATTGACATTCAATCAAAGACAAATTTGTAATAAAAGTGTAATATTCATTCAACCATTTGTACTCCAAAGCAAGATCTATTACATGTATTCAAAAAACAGATTTAAGTAAATCCTATACATGCTAAGAAAGAAAACAAGAAATCCTAAGATACAACCTAGGATTGAATCAAATATGCTTGTACACTATTTTCTTTAGATGTCCGATCATCTCCATAACATCATCTTTTTGGGTTTTCTTAAAGCTTTCAAGACATGCTTCAATCTGAGAAACGGCAAGGTCAATATCTTTCTTTAGTTGACTTGTAGCATGAAGATACTTTCCAGAACCGTCAGCAATGCCTTCCATCCTTTCAAAAATACTATGAAGATCAGCGCTAAAGGATTCGACAGAATTGCTAAGTGAAAAAGAAATCATGTCGAGTCTTGAATTAATCTCATTTTAATTGATTGAACTCCTCTCTTAATTTACACATATCATTTGTTCTTACACTGTCATACTCAGCAAGTAAAGCCCTGAGCTGACCAATTTGCTCCTCAGAAAATCTTTCTGATGCCATTGCTGACTGATGTGGAAGTTGAGAGCTTGGTCCAGCTTCTGAGGGTCCAGCAGGTGGTCCAGTAGAAGGTCCAGCAGAAGATGGTCCAGCAGATGGTTCAGGAATGTCTTCTCCTCTGACTTCCTCAACTCTAACCTCCTCAGCTCTGGCCTCATGTCCTCTTTTAATCCAGTTTCCATTTTCTTTTCTAAAGCCCATTCGGTGAATAGTAGAGACACTATATAATCTGTATGTCTTAACTTTCTTAGTGGCTCATTGTCCATTATAAGAACACCTTGGCTTCTGAAAACTAAAGTTAAAACCATACCATATGGCAATGTAGATCTCTTCTTAGTAGCTGCCTCCGCCATATAGCCTATCATCATCTCAGCAAGATTTAAGGTCTACCAGTGAGTATGCAGTCCATTAATAAAACGTCTCGCTCCGAGACATACTCAAACCTTCCGATTTTAGGAAAAAGAATCCTTCCACAGATATTGTGAAGCAGTCTGAGTTCCAAATTAAGTTGATTTGCTAAAATTTCCTCAAACTCAGAGACTTCTCTTCCTAACATCCTTGATAGTGCTCCTCCTCTATCTTCATGATGATATTCAATAAGTCCAACAGTAGGCATTTCCAATAAATTACCAAGAATTCGGCTGTGATGACTACCTTTGTTCCTACACTTACTAATCCTCCCTCTCCTCTACTTAAATCATTATAAAACTCTCTTACTAGGGCGGGTAGGTAGGAATATCCAAAGAGCAGACCTTCTCCCATCCCATTTCTTGCAACAATCGCCCAATAGCAAAGCCTTCGAAATAAAGAAGTTGAAATCGACTTTCCTTCCGGTTGTAATGGCCTTACCAGCTAATTGGTCGACTTTTGGAGAAGATGGTGAGGGTGGAGAGTCATCTTGAGTGGCAGATGAAGAAGATGACGAAGGTTGCCTCCGATTTGAACGGCGCTTCGTCGGAACAGTCGAACCACCAATGGTAGCACGCCTTTTGGGAGCCATTGGATTCGATTGGACTGAGTAATCAAGGTTTTGAGGGATTTGGAGGGTTTGGAATCAGTTTGGAAGCTTGAAAATAGTTTAGGAGACGATAGAAATCATTTGGGGTCGACTCCGCCCTTTTTATTTTGACCTAGTTCCACTTAGAGTCGACTCCCGAAAACGAGGTGTCGGCTCCGAACCAGAGAATCTGTCAGCGCCCGAATTAGAGTCGGCTCTACAGAAGCCAGAGTCGGCTCTAATTGCCCAGACAGAACATCAAAATAAGAAGGTGTCGACTCCCACAATAGTTTCAGAGAAAAATCAGATTTTCAAGGATCTGAAACTGATCAAATTAATCATCAAACTCTAGATAAGTGTTCCTTAACAATTGGGGAAACAATAAATCAACTTTCTAGATAAATTTCCTTATTGAACATAGAGGATTTTCAAGAAATTATAGAATCTAGATAGTTGTTGTCCTTAGGAGTTTCAGAAAATTATTCTAAAGGATCACAAACTCCTAATTCTCCTCTAAGATAGCAAAATCTCTCCTCACTCAAAGGTTTGGTAAAGATATCAGCTAATTGATCATTAGTATTAACATATTCAAGACAAACATCTTTGTTAGTTACATGTTCTCTAATAAAGTGATGTCTAATTTCAATGTGTTTAGTTCTTGAATGTTGAATTGGATTTTTAGTTAGATTGATAGCACTAGTATTATCACATTTAATAGGTATTTTATCAAGTGTGATACCATAATCTTCAAGTTGTCGCTTAATCCAAAGGATTTGAGCACAGCAACTTCCAGCTGCAACATACTCTGCCTCAGCAGTGGATAATGCAACCGAATTTTGCTTCTTGCTAAACCAAGAGATTAAGTTACTTCCTAAAAGTTGGCATACCCCACTTGTACTCTTTCTATCTAACTTACAACCAGCATAGTCAGAATCAGAATAAGCAATCAATTTTAAGGTTGAGTCTCTAGAATACCATAATCCTACATTTTTAGTTCCATTTAAGTATCTAAAGATTCTTTTAACAGCAAGTAAATGTGATTCCTTAGGATTAGATTGATATCTTGCACATAAGCAGACAGAAAACATGATATCTGGCCTACTTGCAGTTAGATAAAGAAGTGATCCAATCATACCTCTGTAATGCTTTGATCTACTTTCTTACCTACTTCATCCTTGTCCAGCTTGCATGAGGGACTCATTGGCGTACCAAGAGGTTTAGCAGATTCCATACCAAATTTCTTGAGTATTTCCTTTGTATACTTTGTTTGGTTAATGAAAATTCCGCTTTCTCTTGTTTGATTTGAAGTCCAAGGAAGAAGTTTAGTTCTCCCATCATGCTCATCTCGAATTCTCCCTGCATTAGCTTAGCAAATTCTTGACAAAGAAGATTGTTAGTAGCACCAAATATAATGTCATCAACATAAATTTGAACGATTAATAAATCCTTTCCTTTTCTTTTTAAAAACAATGTTTTATCAACATTTCCTCTAGAAAAGTCATTTTCAATTAAAAATTTACTTAATCTATCATACCAAGCTCTAGGTGCTTGCTTTAAACCATAAAGTGCTTTGTGTAGTTTGAAGACGTGGTTTGGAAATTCATGATCTTCAAAACCAGGAGGTTGTTCAACATAAACTTCCTCATTTATAAACCATTTAGAAATGCACTTTTAACATCCATTTGAAATAAGTTGAAATTCATATGACATGCAAATGCAAGTAGTAGCCTAATGGCTTCTAATCTAGCAACAGGTGCAAAAGTTTCATCAAAATCTATACCTTCTTCTTGATTATATCCTTTTGCAACTAGTCTAGCTTTGTTTCTAATTACTATGCCATTTTCATCTAATTTATTTCTAAATACCCATTTAGATCCTATTATAGGGTGATTTTTAGGTCTTTCAACTAGGGTCCAAACTTGATTTCTAGTGAATTGGTTTAATTCTTCCTGCATTGCTAACATCCAATAACTATCTTTTTCGGCTTCCTCTATAGTCTTAGGTTCTATATGAGATACAAATGCAAGATGATTATTGATATCTCTCATTGATGATCTAGTCCTTACACCTTGAGATGGATCACCTATGATTAGGTCCTTAGGATGACCATAAGCATATCTCCAATCTCTAGGTAGATCTTGATCATTTTGAACAGTATCAATACCATCATCCTTAGGTGAGTCATCATCCTTAACTTCAGGTTCCTGATCTGAAGATACATTTAATTTTTCAATATTCTTTCAATCAAAGATGTATCTTCCTCATCATCAATTTTATCTGAACTTGATGCTAAAGACTCATCAAACACTATATGAATGGATTCTTCTACAACTAAGCTTTTCTTATTAAATACTCTATATGCTTTGCTAGATGTAGAATATCCTAGGAAGATACCTTCATCAGACTTTGCGTCAAACTTCCCAAGATTATCCTTACCATTGTTATGAATAAAACATCTACAACCAAATGCATGAAAATAACTTAAATTTGGTTTCCTATTGATCCAAAGTTCATAGGGAGTTTTCTTAAGGATAGGTCTAATTAGGGCTCTATTTAGAATGTAACAAGCTGTGTTTATAGCTTCCGCCCAAAAATATTTTGGAAGTTGGCTTTCACATAGCATGGTACGGGCCATGTCTTCTAAAGTCCTATTCTTCCTTTCTACAACTCCATTTTGTTGTGGTGTTCTAGGTGCAGAGAAGTTATGATGTATGCCTTTTTCAAAACAGAATTTTTCAAATAAGTGATTTTCAAATTCAGTTCCATGATCACTTCTAATAGACACTATGGTAGTTTTTCTCATTGTGACTTTCTTAACAAATTTCATGAATATTGAGAAAGTCTCATCTTTGTGAGCCAAAAACATTACCCAAGTGAATCTAGAGTAATCATCTACTATCACTAGACCATATTTCTTTCCTCCTAGACTTGTGGTTCTAGTAGGTCCAAAAAGGTCCATGTGTAGTAGCTCTAGTGGCCTAGTAGTTGAAACAACATTCTTAGATTTGAAAGAAGTTCTTGTTTGTTTTCCAAATTGACATGCATCACATATTCGATTATTTTCAAAATTTAGACTAGGAATACCTTTAACTAAATCCATTTTTAATAATTTGGAAATTAGGTGTGTGCTTGCATGACCTAATCTACGATGCCACAGCCAACCAATCTCATTCATTCTAGCATTATCAGCAACTAAGCAATGATTACTTGGAGATAAATTACTCAAATCAATTAAGTACACATTGCCATAGCGTTTACCAACAAGAATAATGCTATTATCAATGGGATTAGTAACAGTGCAAACAGAAGCTTCAAAGGAGACCTTGAAACCTTTGTCACACAGTTGGCTAATACTTATTAGATTATGTTTAAGTCCATCAACATATAAAACATTATCAATATGAGTAGATGGAGTAATTTGAATCTTACCAATGCCCATGATATGGCCTTGACCATTATCACCAAAAGTAACTACTCCACCTCTTTTTGATTCAAGGGTGATGAATTGATCTTTGTCACCCGTCATGTGTCTTGAGCAACCACTGTCCAGGTACCATTTTCTTTTCAGTCTGATGGCTGCAAGACACTCCTGCAAAACATTTATGTCTTAATTTTAGGTACCCAAGCCTTCTTGGGTCCTTCATGGTTAGAAGCATTAAAAATTGTTCCTTTGGGAACCCAAATCATCTTTTTCTTTTTATGTGAAGATTTACACATATATGATTTATGTCCTTTGTCTCCACATTTAAAACAAGTAATGTTTAATGATTTTTCAGCATGTACAAAAATGTTTTTCAATGATTTTTGCTTTTTAAGTGGATTATATCCTAATCCAGCTTTATCAAAAACAGCCTTTTGATTTTCCAAAATCATATTAAGTTTGATAGAGCTTAGTGTAAATTTATCAACTATAGGCTTAAGTCTATCAACTTCATTTTTCAAACTTTCTTTTTCTTTTATTAAAAGTTCTTTATCAATAACATGCTTTTCATTTTCTAATGATAGTTTTTGCATTTGAGTTTTCAAATCTTTGTTCTTTGAACTTAGGTTTGCAAAATCATCCATTAATTCATAAAAAGCACTATGTAATTCATCAAAAGTGAAGTCATCAAGAAAACTCGGACTTACCTCATCGTTGTCCGCCATGAAGCATAGATTGGCCATTTCACTCTTTTCTTCTTCTTCGGAACTTGTACTTTCCGAATCGCTCCATGTGGCCATCATTGCCTTCTTTTTGAACCTCCGGGTGCCTTTCTTTAGTTGAGGGCATTCAGATTTAAAGTGACCCGGCTTCTTGCATTCAAAACAAATAACTTCCTTTTCTTTGCCCTTGTCCTCATCTTTTCTTGCAAAGGGCTTTTTCTTTTCAAACTTCTTCTTCTTCATGAATCTTTTAAATTTTCTTGTGATGAGTGCCATGTCCTCATCATCACTTTCATCCTCGGATTCATGAGGCTCTTCCATATATTCAGAAATCTTAAGAGCCATATTTCTTTTCTTCTTTGACTCATCTTCATCAACATGTTGCTTGATTTGAAGCTCATGAGTCATCAAGGATCCCAACAGTTCTTCTAGGGGTAGTGTACTTAGATCCTTTGCTTCTTGTATTGCCGTCACCTTAGCTTCCCAAGTCCTAGGCAAGGAACGCAAGACCTTTCTCACAAGATCAGAATTATTATAAGATTTACCAAGACTTTTTAAACCATTAACTATGTCAGTAAATCTTGTAAACATATCAGCAATAGATTCACATGCATCCATTTTAAACAATTCATATTTATGAACTAGCATGTTAATCTTGGATTCCTTGACTTGATTTGTTCCCTCATGGGTAACTTCAAGTCTATCCCAGATTTCCTTAGCAGAAATGCAAATAGATATGCGATTGAATTCATTTGCATCTAATGAGCAGTATAAGACATTCATTGCTTTGGCATTGAGTTGTGCCAATTTTCTATCATGTTCATCCCATTCCGTTTCCGGTTTAGGAATCTCCATGCCATTAACTCTAGCAGTGGGTGTGTGTGGTCCATTGACTATAATACTCCATAGATCATAGTCAAGTGCTTGAATGAATATTTTCATTCTAGCTTTCCAATAACCATAGTTAGAACCATTAAATAAGGGTGGTCTATTAGTAGATTGACCTTCGAAAAAGATGAACCAGCTTGAGTTGCCATGTGGATCTTTGACTCTTGATCGTTAGATCAAATCAAATGAGCACTAGCTCTGATACCAATTGTTGGTCCAGATAGCAACCCAAGAGGGGGGGTGAATTGGGTTTTTCAAAAATTAAACTCTTTTGAAGATAACCCCCAGCGGAAATAAAAACTTAGATTCACAGATTTAAAACTAAGCAACTATAAATGAAGAGTTGAAGATAAAGAGACAATCACGGCAAACACAATAGATTTTATAGTGGTTCGGTGTACCTACACCTACGTCCACTCCCAAGTACCTCTTGGGTCCACACTATAATCAAACTGATTACAGCAGAGTTGTTTTGCAAGCTCACAACTCAAACTTGTTGTTTTCCCGGGCGCACAACGAACCCAGCTGGTTTTCAAGGCTCACCAGCAAAACCTAAAACCACAAGCAAATGCTTGCACAAGGCTAACAGCCTCAACTGAATCAATCACCAGATTGACCCAGCAAACAGTATTTGATTTTACAAAAGCAAACTGCTCCTTCAATGAGCAAATATACAATAATGAAACAATAAATAGAGATTAGGAACCAAAGCCTGATTCGAAGATCTTGGTGGCTTCTTCCTTCTCTTCCTTTGAATGGATCTTCCTTTGAATATGCTCTTGAGGTTCAGAAGATTGGAAAAACTAGGGCTTCTTCCTTCTTTTGAGATTTCTTCTAAGTAGAACAAAGGCTTGGAATCTCTTTCTCTTCTCTTGGGGAATGAGTATGATCTTTCCTTACAGGTTTTCCCTCTTTTCTTTTCTGATGGATCTCAAGGATTTTCTCTATTCTTTTCTTTTTGCCTCTTTCTTTTTTTCTCTCTTCTTTTGGGATGCAATCACCCCTCTTCTTATAGATTCGATTAATCCACAAATAGTGCAAAACTATCCGTTAGAAGCAAGTGAAAAAGGATTAGATCCATAAATAACAATAGCCGTTGGGATTAAAATTGATAAAGTTAAAGTTTAGAGTCGTTCTGACAGTTCTGGAGCCGTGTCTGACATTCTGGAGTCGGCTCTGGCTTTTCTGGAGTCGGCTCTAACTCGAAATAATTTAATCCGCTCGATCTGGAGTCGTCTCTGACTTTTCTGGGGTCGACACAAAATTCTTCTGGAGTCGACTCTAACAGTCCGGGAGTCGACTCTAAGTCGTGGCCTGAAAATCCAACGTTCTGTTGTTTCTGATAGAGTCGGCTCTCACAGTCCCGGAGTCGACTCTAAGTCTGTGCCATTTTTCGGAGTCGGCTCTGCGATTCCATGTGTCGACTCTAATGTCTGCAGTCTTACCTTGACATTAGATTCAAACCAGAACTTGATTTTCCTTCTTGATTTTGATCATTAATTAGACTTATAAACTGAAAGACTTAATCAAAATCATTAGTAACATCAAATGTTATACTCAATTAGTTTTGTTAATCATCAAAATCCTCAATTGGATCAACAAATGTGTTGATCGACTTAGTCATTATTCGCAGGACACATGAAAAGTTAATCTCATGACTAACAATTACACATTCAAATTCCATGTGTTTGTAGATTTATGCAAGTTAAATCAATAATCAACAACTATTGATGGGGCCAGTAAACCCCAAGGGGAATGGTGATGCACTCAGGTCGGACTCCGAGTTAGCCACCTAAGTCGGTCCTCTTTCAGCCAGCTTCAGCCTGGCCAACATACCTCGGCCAGCTTCAATCTCGACCAGCCTCAGCCTCGGCCAACATACCTCGGCCAGCTTCAGCCTCGGCCAGCCTTAGCCTCAGCCAGCTTCATCCTCGGCTTGCTTCAGCCTCGGCCAACATACCTCGGCCAGCTTCAACCTTGGCCAGCCACAACCTCGACTAGCTTTAGCCTTGGCCAGCTTCAGCATCGGCCAACATACCTCGGCCAGCTTCAGCATCGGCCAACATACCTCGGCCAGCTTCAACCTTGGCCAGCCACAACCTCGACTAGCTTTAGCCTTGGCCAGCTTCAGCATCGGCCAACATACCTCGGCCAGCTTCAGCATCGGCCAACATACCTCGGCCAGCTTCAGCCTCGGCCAATATACCTCGGTCAGCCTCAGCCTCGGCCAACATACCTCGGTCAACTTCAGCCTCAGCCAATATACCTCGACCAGCTTTAGCCTCGGCCAGCCTTAGCCTCGGCCAATATACCTCGGTCAGCCTCAGCCTCGGTCAACATACCTCAGCCAGCTTTAGTCTCGGCCAACCTCAGCCTCGGCCAGCTTTAGCCTCGGCCAATATACCTCGGCGAGCCTCAGCCTTGGCCAACTTCAGCCTCAGCCAATATACCTCGGCCAACCTCAGCCTTGGCCAGCTTAGCCTTGACTAATATACCTCGGCCAGCCTCAGCCTCGGCCAGCTTCAGCCTCGGCCAGCTTCAACCTCGGCCAGTTGGCCTCAGCAACCACCCAAGCAATTCCCCAGCAGCCACATTATGGGGTCCACGTGCCTGGCTCCATTACTGTCCGCATAAGACAACAAACGTGCGATGTGGGGGATACATCTGGCAAGTACCGTAATGGCCGCCCATGCCCTGCAAGCGTGCAACAGCCTGCAACAACCATCCAAATCAAGTGGCCACCTACTCTAACGGAACTTGACCCACCAACTATATAGCCACCCATATTAGACGGGACATAGCCTGCAACTCTGACAAATCACATGGAGGCTAGCTCCACTATGTTGCCTCCATCATCAATGCTCTGACAAGTGATCAAGCCCCAACACTGACAGGCTCTAAGCACCAATAAAATGGGTAAGAGGGACCCCTAATCAGGCAACAAACCACAACTACACTGCCAAATGCTCATTCTTGCTCAAAGAGAGCATGGCTCTAACCCTCTCTCTCTCTTTCGAGCTTTCTCAAGCTCACGATAGTTTCCCAGAACACTGACTTAAGCGTCGGAGGGTCTTTGCCAAAATCTTTGATCCTCAGGACTTGTTTGCAGGCTCCCAGACGCAAGAAGCTCGCCAGAGGATCCCGGGCTCACTGGAAGAGGCGACCAGATGCTCGTGGATGTTCAAGGATGATGATTTGGCATCAATAAATTGGCGCGCCAGGAAGGGGAGTAGAGCACGGATCATCAACGATGCTAGCTTGTGGATCCTCATTCTCCTTAGATTATCATGGTGGATCAAAATGATGATGATGACAAGAGCCCGAAGAACTTCCGCTAGTCATGCTGGGGGTACCCTCAATGAGCTGAGCAACAGAGCCAACCGCTCCACTCCACCATCGCCACTACTTCAGGCCACATCAAGCCAAACAGCATGCCACCCTCGCCCTGCAAATTCAAGCATTAATGAAAGCTGTCCAAAAGCTCCAGAAGAGGTATTTCACGGCTACACAATAACCAGCAAGAGCTTCCGCTCCCTCTTTAGTTGCTGCTCAGGTCAGCCATCATCCATCTCGTGGAAGATCTTCCCAGTAAGAGGCTCACCACCATCAAGCTCATCAGCATGAGCATCTTCAAGCTCATCAACATAAACATCTTCAAGCTCAAAAGCAAGAGCTCACTAGCAAGAGTGCCACCGCTTGGCGTCCAAACGTTCTCCTCTTCTACGGACGGTGACGCAAGGGGAAGCCCAAGCAAGGGCAGTGACAGTCCCACTCCAATCAACTTGGTTCTTTGGTTCCCTGAAGGGCAGACCACCAGCAGGCTGATGTATCAAAATCAACAGAAAAAGACAAATTTCTTCAAACACACTTCACAATGATAGACTCTTCTACTCTGACAGTCATAGTCCACAAGAGATGAGTAATCTCGGGGCTATCTTCGGCCAACAGAGACCTGATTAGCACTCCTCTCCGGCCAATTTTTCTCCCTCCGAACCATCTACAACCATCACCTGGCACATCTTTCCGATCGAATTTCCTTTAAGAAGTAAAGTCCTGGTCTAGCTACGCGAGGTGGGGAGGACGTGGTCCAAGCACCCTTAGATCATCCTCCGAGGTTAAAGGCTTCCGAGCATGGTCTAATCACAGTGACTCTCAGGTCACCCTTCGGGGTTCAAAAGGCACCTAACGACTCTCAACTCTCAGATCACCCTTTGGGGTTCAAAAGGCATCTGACGACTCTCAACTCTCAGGTCATCCTCCGGGGTTAAAAGATACCTGATGGCTCTCAACTCTTAAATCACCCTTCGGGGTTAAAAGGCACCTAAGCCTGGTCCAAGCACCCTCAGGTCATCCTTTGGGGTTAAACACTCCTGAGTATGGTCCAATCACAGCGACTCTTGGGTCACCCATCGGAGTTCAAAAGGCACCTGAGCCTGGTTCAAACACCCTTAGGTCACCCTTTGGGGTTAAAGGCTCTCAAGCATGGTCACATCACAGTGACTCTCGGATCATCCTTCGGGGTTCAAAATGCATCTGAGCCTGGTCTATGCACCCTCAGGTCATCCTTTGGGATTCAAAGGTATCTGAGCATGTTTCACGCACCCTCAAATCATCCTTCGGGATTCAAAAGCCACATGAGCCTGGTCCACGCACCCTCAGGTCACCCTCCAGGGTTCAAAAGGCACCTGACGACTTTAGCAACTCTCAGATCATCCTTCAAGGTTAAAAGGCATCTGATGACTTTAGCAACTCTCAGATCATCCTTTGGGATTCAAAAGATTCTTGATGGCCTCAACCTTACCTTAGCGGCTCTATCAGTCTCAGCGGTTATATCTCTTTGCCTTTACGACCTCATTACAATCTCAACGATTTTATCTCAGCCCTAGCGGCCTTATATCTGCCTTAGTGGTGTTATTGCAACCATAGCGGATCTATCAGCCTCAGCGGCTCTATCTCTTTGCCTTCATGGCCTCATTACAACCTCAACGGTTTCATCTCAACCCCAGCGGCCTTATATCTGCCCTAGCAGTATTATTGTAATCTCAACGGCTTCATCTCAGCCTTAGCGATTTTAACCCTGTCTCAGCGGCCAATGGGCAACTAGGTAAGACCTTTGTTTAAATTATATGCTTGCAATATTACTAGTCACTTTCAGCCATCCAAGAAGAAGCCCCAAGATAACTCACAGTTGGAAGAGGCTAACTCTTCAGCTCACAGTTGATATACACCCACCTTCAAATTTCATGTCAAAGTTAGTAGACCCAAAGTCAACTCACAGTTGAAAGAGGCCAACTCCCCAACTCACAGTTGATAGGCATCCACTTCTAGACTCTACGTTGGGAGAGGATTGCTGGCTGCCCTCGGCTAGCCAACGTAATCAACTTACCTCTAACATTGCTTAAAGTTTTTAAGTAGACAAATGCACAGCTTTAGAGAGCATGTAGATGTTCACATGAGGTAGACGAAAATTATCCAAAGCAAGGCAAAAAAAAATCTCTCCACGGAATTTGAACTGAAGCAAGCATGAAAAGACAAGTGCAAAGATGAAGACCTCTATACTCCTTTCGCTTGGTGGATGCAAGGCACGCGGTTGCACAAGCTCAAGAGTGTAGGGGGATCTGATGGGGCCAATAAATCCGATGGACAATGGTGATGCACTTAGGTCGGACTCCTAGTTAGCCACCTAAGTCAGCCCTCTTTCAACCAACTTCTTCCTCGGCCAACATATCTCGGCCAACTTTAACCTCGGCCAGCCTCAACCTCGGCCAGCTTCAACCTCGGCCTCGGCCAGCTTCAGCCTCGGCCAACTTCATCCTCGGCAAGCTTTAACCTCGGCCTCGGCCAACTTCAACCTCGGTCAACATACCTCAGCCAGCTTCAGCCTCGGCCAGCCTCAACCTCGGACAGCTTTAGCCTCGACCAGCCTCAACCTCGGACAGCTTTAGCCTCGGCCAACATACCTCAACCAGCTTTAGCCTCAGCCAGCCTCAGCCTCAGCCTTGGCCAACATACCTCGGCCAGCCTCAACCTCGGCCAGTCTCAACCTCGGCCAGCTTCAGCCTCGGCCAACATACCTCGACCAGCTTCAGCCTCGACCAATATACCTCGGCAGTTCAGCCTCGGCCATCCTCAGCCTTGGCCATCCTCAACCTCGGCCAGCCTCAGCCTCGGCCAACTTCAGCCTTGGCCAATATACCTCGGCCAACCTCGCCTCGGCCAATATACCTTGGTCAGTCAGCCTCAACAACCACCAAAGCAATGCCCCAGTAGCCACATTGTGGGGTCCACGTGCCTGGCTCTACCACTGTCAGCATAGGACAACATATGTGCAATGTGGGGGACACATTTGGCAAGCGTCGTAATGGCTGCCCATGCTCTGCAAGCCTGCAGCAACCATCCAAATCAAGTGGCCATCCACTCTGACGGAACTTGACCCACCAACTATATAGCCACCCATCCAATCAAGTGGACATCCAAATCAAGCCTGCAACTCTAACAAATCACATGGAGGCTAGCTTCACTGTGCTGCCTCCATCATCAATGCTCTGACAAGTGATCTGTTCCAAGACTGGCAGGCTCTAAGCACCAATAAATGGGTAAGAGGGACCCTCGATCAGGAAACAAACCACAACTACACTCCCAAACGCTCATTCTTGCTCATAGAGAGCACGTCTCTAAGCCTCTCTCTCTTTCGAGCTTTCTCAAGCTCACGGCAGTTGCCTAAAGCACTGACTTAAGCGTTGAAGGGTCTTCGCAAGAATCTTCGATTCTCGGGACTTGTTTGCAGGCTCCCAGGTGCAAGAAGCTCGCCGAAAGATTCTTGACTCGCTGGAGGAGGCGACTGACGCTCGTGAACGTTTGAAGATGATGATTTGGTGTCAAGTATCAACAACTATCATCCAGCTAATTAGCATAATAAATTCTCTCAAATTTACTCTTCATAGACATTCGGGATGTTTATCTTGGTGGTGGCTCATTACCGCTATATGCAAGCATCTAGAATTCATCCATTGGACAAAGCTTTCTCTTCATGACTCTGCAAGCATAGACAAAAGAGTAGGAATGCGTAGCATCTTCTATCACTTAAATTATCCAGGAATTAGACTACATACTTCTCCAGCAACTGTTCTCTCTTGTTCATAATTCACTAAAACAAACTCTAGCCATTTGCATGGTGATAAATTTTGCGGGAAATGTCGATCTGCAAGGGATTTTGTAGGAGAAATAATTGCAGGAAAATATTTAATATCAAAAGATTTAATTAACTTAATATAAATAGCCAATTATTAGAAATGGAGGGCAATGACCTCCAAACATTTATCTGCTCATATCTTTCAGCTACCACAATCTAGCTTCTTAAAAGTCCATCTACCATGCATTTCAGCAGTATTTTGTTAATCAAACATTAGCAAATAAGAGATTAAGTGCCATTTAGGAACAGAGTGCATTTCTCATGCAGTCATTAATCATCCAAGTCATCAAAGAGCCAATAGAGACAACCAACCAGGCATTTCCACTCCTTTCAAGCCAACTAGAAATCAAAGTGCCAAATAGAAACCCCTAAACCGACGAAGACAAAGGCTATTATGCACAACCTTTACAAGCCGGAGGAGATCCTAGCTACAAAGCTGAAACCTAACCCTTTTGGTCCAAGGACCGCACAAGGAAAGGAAACACAAAGGTTCCTTAAATTTAGAGCACCTCTTTGTTTCTATATCACCCGAGAAGTGAAATAATTTCCAAAGCGATGGGCACACAGTTGGTCGAACACCTCCGCCCTCCTTGCCATCTCCACAGGGTACGTCAGCCGGGGGTACTGCCGGAACAGCACACGGCAGACGTTGGGGTACTCGGCGGCGGCGCTCACGTGGAGGTGTAGTCGTACGACTCGGTCGATAGCGCATCCAGCGACCATTGCAGCGCCTCCCGAGCATTGCTGTACTTGGCGGAGCACGACCGGAGGACGGCCTGGAGCGAGGGTCTGC
>UESW01003203.1:77648-105735 GCA_900491605.1 Calamus simplicifolius | reverse complement strand
CTAAAGATGATGATTCACATAAGGACGATGATGTCAATATTGATCATAATGATACAGATCTTCCAAGAGACTGGAGATATGCTCATAGTCATCCCAAGGAATTGATTATAGGCGATCCATCTCAAGGAATAAGAACTAGATCATATATGAGAAATATTAGTAATCATCTTGCATTTGTATCACAAATTGAACCAAAACTATAGAAGAAGCTGAAAAAGATAATAATTGGATGTTAGCAATGCAAGAAGAACTAAATCAATTTACAAGAAATAATGTTTGGACTTTAGTTGAAAGACCTAAAAATCATTCAGTAATAGGATCAAAATGGGTTTTTAGAAATAAACTAGATGAAAATGGCATAGTAATTAGAAACAAAGCTAGATTGGTTGCTAAAGGATATAATCAAGAGGAAGGTATTGATTTTGATGAAACCTTTGCGCCTGTAGCTAGATTAGAAGCCATTAGGCTATTACTTGCATTTGCATGTCATATGAATTTTAACTTATTTCAAATGGATGTAAAAAGCGCATTTTTAAATGGATTTATAAATGAAGAAGTTTATGTAGAACAACCACCAGGTTTTGAAGATCACGAATTTTCAAATCACGTTTTTAAATTGCACAAAGCTTTATATGGTTTGAAACAAGCACCTAGAGCTTGGTATGATAGGTTAAGTAAATTCTTAATAGAAAATGATTTTACAAGAGGAAATGTTGATAAAACTGTTTTTGAAAAGAAAAAGTAAAGATTTACTTGTAGTACAAATATACGTAGATGACATTATTTTTGGTGCTACTAACGATTCTCTTTGTCAAGAATTTGCAAAGTTGATGCAGGGAGAATTCGAGATGAGCATGATGGGAGAACTCAACTTCTTCCTTGGACTCCAGATCAAACAAAGCAAAGAGGGAATCTTCATCAACCAAACAAAATACACAAGAGAAATCCTAAAAAGTTTGGTATGGAATCAATGAAACCCCTCGGAACTCCAATGAGTCCTTCATGCAAGCTGGACAAAGATGAAGAAGGTAAAAAGGTTGACCAAAAGTATTATCGAGGTATAATCGGATCCCTTCTTTATTTAACAGCAAGTAGACCAGACATTATGTTTTCAGTATGTTTATGTGCTAGATTTCAATCTGAACCTAAAGAATCACATTTAATAGCTGTTAAAAGAATACTAAGATATGTAAGTGGAACAAAAAATGTAGGTTTATGGTATTCTAGAGACTCCACATTAAATCTAATTGCATATTCGGATTCTGATTATGCTGGATGCAAACTAGATAGAAAAAGCACAAGTGGTGCATGCCATTTCTTAGGAAGTAACTTAATCACATGGTTTAGCAAAAAGCAAAATTCAGTTGCATTATCAACTACTGAAGCTGAATATGTAGCAGCTGGAAGTTGCTGTGCGCAAATCCTATGGATTAAGCGACAACTTGAAGACTATGGTATCACACTTGATAAAACACCCATAAGATGTGATAACACTAGTGCAATTAATCTAACAAAGAATCCAATTCAACATTCAAGAACTAAACACATAGAAATCAGATATCATTTTATAAGAGAACATGTAGCAAATAATGAAATATGTCTTGATTATGTTAACACTGAAGAACAATTAGCTGACATATTTACTAAACCTTTAAATGAAGAGAGATTCTGTTATCTTAGAGGAGAGTTAGGTATTTGTGATCCTTTAGAATGAATTTGAAACCCCTAAGGAAATTTTATCTAAGATTCTTTCAAATCCTCAATCCTTAAGGAAATCTTATCTAGAATTCATATCTAATTGATTCACTCATATCCAATGATTATTTATCAATTTTTATGATCATATTCCGGACACATTTCAGAAATTTCATGTTTTTGGTCTGAAATGGTCTCGGAGCCGACTCGATGCGTATCGGAGTCGACTCCCGGTTTCGACTGAAACTCTCGGTCGACCCCTCTTAGGCGCGAGTCGACTCCATGTCGGGATGGCCTTTCTGTGTCTGTGCCGAGTCGACACCTGGGTTTGCGCGAGCCGACTCGAGTGGTCCCAAGTTGATTTATCTAGGGCAGAGTCGACTCGCCGCTCATTCATTCGACCCAATCTTTCAAAATACTCTCTCCAAACTCTTCCAAACCTTCCAAAACTCCAAAATCCCTGATTATCACCTCCAATCATCAAATGGCACCCAAAACTAGAGGATCTAGTCTTGCGGCGGGCGGCATCAAGCGGAAGCGTTCCGTGAAGAAGACGGTGAAGCGTCCGGTGCGTGAGCCTTCTCCAAGCACGGACTCCACTTCATCTGCTTCTACTCCGACTGCTCTCCTGCTGCCACTTCTTCCCAGGTAGATCGTCTAGCGGATAGGATCATTACTACTGGTAGGAAGGTGGATTTGAATTATTTGAGGCTGAGGGTTTTCTTGTTGGGAGACAGCTGATTGAGATGGGATGGGAGAAAATTTGTTCTCTAGAGTGCCCGACCTATCCCTCATTGGTTAAAGAATTCTACAAGAATCTGTCTAGAGGAGATCATGGCTTATTAGCAATGTGAGAGGAGTCAGGCTATCTGTTACTGCTGAGATTCTATCTAGATTGTTGGAATTACCCTTATCTGGCACTTCCACCTTTTCTTCTGATGACCGCGCCCCAGCTTTATCCAGATTATTAAACCGGGATGTGGTTGGATTTGAAGAGGTTTTGCTAATCAGCTTTCTTTAGAATTGAGATTACTACACAATATTGCAGTAGGATACTCTTTCCTAAAACTGGTAGATTTGACTATGTTTCGGAAAGAGATGTCTTTGTAATGGATGCCATAGTGACAGGCAAGCCTATCAATCTTCCCAGCATGATTCTGTGGTACATAGCAGATTGTGGAGGGAAAAGAAATCTAGTCTGCCTTATGGGATGATCCTTACAAGATTTTTCGAAGCCAAGGTGTAGTGATTTCTGATAATGAACCTATGAAGAATCTAAGACACACTGATTTTTATAGCCTGGCAACAATTCATCGGATGGGATTTATCAAAAAGAATGGTAAATGGGAAAGGAAAGGAGTGACAGAAGATAGAGCTACAGATACTGAGGCTGCAGGACCCTCTGTTAGACATCCTTCGCCTGCACCTCCGAGCCCTTTGATTTCTGCCTCTGCTCCAGCCCCAGTTCCATCTTTTGTTCAACTTCATCTTCTGGTTTTTCAGATCAACAACTTATGCAACTCAAAGCCTTACTTGATGATCAATCTGATAAGCTTAAACTGATTTTGAGAATAAATTTATGAATTTGAGAGAGACTCTTTATTCTCTTGATGATCGTATCTCAAAGATTGAGTCCACTCTCGGCTCTTCATCGGCATCCTTAAGTGGTGATCTCAAAATATTTTTGAAGAACTTAAGGATATATGGAGATGGAGAGACATATGCCAAGTGCAACGCAGAGCTTCAAGACAAAATTCAGAGTGCGTGCACCTTTGTTGATGAAAGACTCAAGGAATATGTAAAAATTCAATCTGAAGGAATGAAAAATATAGTGATCATCTAACTAGAATTGTAAGAACTCATTTTTGAGTTACTAGAGTTTCAATCCTTTTTGTACTGAAGTTTTTTTATGCTTTCATTTTGAAATCAATGTATTAGACCTTTAATGAAATGAATTCTCTATTTCCTTATTTCAATGAATGAAATTTGAATGAATGTTTATGATTCTCTATCTTTTTGTTGATAACAAAAAAGGGGGAGAATTTTATAGTTCTATGATTGTGATGATTTTCAAAGTAATCAATGAGATAAACAATGAGATATTTAATTAAGTTTCATAGGGGGAGCTACCTCATTAAGGGGGAGCCTAAGCCTAACTATGAAAACAAAATAAATTCACTAATCAATCATGAACAACTCAATATTTTTGTCATCATCAAAAAGGGGGAGATTGTTGGAAGATTATAGAAAAATTATATGATCCAATCCTTTTGATTTTGATGATTACTAAAAGCCATTGAGTTATTAAAGGATGTAATGAGTTTATGTAAATGAGCAACAAATTTATTTTGAACAATCAATGAGAATGCTCAAGTTTAACTTTAATCAATTTTGAAAGACTTTAAGCTCAATATTCAAACTTTCGAAAAGAAATGTTATAATTCATGTTTTATTCAATAAGTTTTTGGATTAGTTCTTGAATCAATTCTAAATGTCAATTTTATTGAATTCAAGTCAAAACAATGAATTAAAATGAATCTGGAACGATTTTAATGTCAATCAGAAAAGTTTCTGATTTTTGATACGTTCCGGAGCCGACTCCTGAGTTTCAGAGTCGACTCCGCTCAGTGTACAGAAATGTGCATCTGTGTCGAGTCGACCCACGAAATTGTCGAGTCGACCCCTGATTCTGTCGAGCCGACTCCTGGACTGTGCGAGTCGACTCCGCTCAGACACCAGAAGAGTGTTTTTCTGAGCACCTCTCGAGTCGACCCCAAGCCTTTCACGAGTCGACTCCCGACTTTCAGGAGTCGACACTTCACTTTTAGCGAGTCGACCCCTAACCTTTATAAACATTTCTATTTTGGTAAGACGAGCTCGAGCCGACTCGGGAAAAGCATGAGTCGACTCCAGCAAATCTGGGCGAAATTTTTACGATGACACTCAGCTCCAACGGTAAGATTTTTGAATAACGGCTATTTTTCCTTGTCTCTAACGGATATATTTTTGCAGAATCTATAAATAGAGGAGCTCTTTTCAATCAAACAAAGAGAAAATCAAAAAGAGAGAAAAGAATATCTTTCAAAAAGAGGGAAAAACAGAGCTTATTGGAAAATCTTTTAGCTCAAATAGAGTGATTCAAAAGGAGTGAAATCAAAGAGGAAGTTTCGTCTGCTCCTTCTCATCAATCCACAAGAGTCAAAAGAAAATCCAAAAGTTTCAAAGATCAAATCGAAGGATTTTCAAAAGGAGAAAAAGCTTCATCTCAACTCCAAAGTTTCAACGGTCAAGAATCTTGCTGAGGCCTGATTCAACACTTCAAGAGGAGTTAAAGAGAAGAAGGAAGAAAGCCAAAGCCACTACCATCTGCAATACTATCAGGCTTTTCTAACCTTTTATTCTTTTATACTTAATTTGTATATTTGCTCAAGGGGAGCTGTTTTATACTTAAACTCTGAATATTTTGATTGGTTGCTGATTCAATCAGTGGATTGAATCAGTGGAGGTTGATATACCTCGTTGCAAGCCGGAGTGCTTGTGTTGGGTTAGTTGTGAGCCCGTGAAAAACAACGTGTAGGGTTTTGTGCTGGTAAGCCCGAGTTAAAACCAGCTGGGTTCGTTGTTCACCCGGAAAACAACAAGTTTGAGTTGTGAGCTTGGAAAACAACTCGGCTGTAATCTAGAGAGATTATAGTGTGGACCCAAGTGAATCTTGGGAGTGGACGTAGGTGTTGGTTGCACCGAACCACTATAAAATTATCTTGTGTTTGCCGTGCCATATTTCTCTCTCTCTATCTCTCTTTATTGTTTGTGTATTGCTTTTAGTTAGCTTCTCACTTGCACATCTTGCTAACTAATCAACTAAAGTTAAAAAGTCTTAAATTTTTAAGAACCCAATTCACCCCCCCCCTCTTGGGTTGCCATCTGGGCCAACATTGTAAATGATACCTTAAAGGTCCCATGGCTTGATTTTGTACAGATCAACATCTCTTTTATCACATCTAGGTTAATCATTTTCGAAGCCACTTCTTTTTTAAGATAGTAACTTAAAAGTTCTCTGGAATGGAATTTAGAACCTGTAGGAACATATGAGAGAGTATCCCAAAACGTATATCCAACGAAAATCGTTAGCCTAATTGATAATTTTATTTAAATGATTTTTTTTTGGAGGGTTCGGTTTAAATAGCAATTTTTTTACAATTAGTTGGAATTGTCAGGCTAACTGACGATTTTATTTAAATGGTTTTTTTTTTTTTTTCAGGGGTTGGGGTTTCAAAAGAGCTTTTTTTTAAAAAAAAAAAGTAAATTAGCTAAAATCGCCATTTAGATTGATGATTTTCTCCTTTTTCTTGATATTTTTGTTTTGAATTCAATTCATTTTTTTTTTTAAAATTTTTAATTAATAAAATCATCAATTATATTTTGTTATTTTGCACCAAAGTCGATCTTTCACACTAAATAGTAACAGATTGTTTAAGTTGTAATATGTGTTTGTGATTATTTAAATAGCAAAGCCTTTCCATTAATTGTTCAAATTTCATGTTAATAGCAAAGCCTTTCCATTAATTGTTCAAATTTCGTGTTACAGGAAGAGGATTGCAAGCCGATAGTAAACAAGGCAAGTGACCTTGAGTCTCCTCTTTACCATCTTGATTCAATTGCAATCCAGCTCAACATGGCATACGATCAGCATCTTCAATCCTACAACGATGCTTTACTACTTCAAAGGACAAAACAATACAACGTCCCAGCCACCAACTTCAAATGATCGATCACATTACATGGCATGCCACGAGCATCTTCAATCCTACAACGATGCCTTACCACTTCAAAGGACAAAACAGTACAACCCAGCCACCAACTTCAGATGATCATATTTTATAATTGAAGAGTTCTTGACAAGTTTGTTGCTACACAGCATCAAAAGGACATGAATATCCAGATGCATCCGATAATCTTCAAGTTTTCAAGTTTCCAATAAACAAGAAGTTGCAGTGGAGTATGCTTCAACATCCACCTCAAGCAGCCAAATTGATCTCTGAAAATGAAAAATATATCGAAAGAATTATTAAAAGATGGTAAATGAGTCAATTCCTAGCTTTACTGTTACAATATATAAAACCACAATAAAGCCCTTGTTGGATACCAAAACTTACCTATCAAGATGGATTCCATTTGGGATCGAACTCTAGCCTCATCTTGTAGCTATTCATGACGGTGCCAGCACATAAAAATGGGGGGCTCGTCTTTCCAATTTCCATAGGATATCCCAAAATTTTTAAAAATATTAACCTAAAAAAAAATGAGATGAAGGTTGGAATTAGAGTTAGAAAATAAAACTATGTCATTATATTTCAATAAATAAGCTACCGCTTCCAAACGATTGACATAATTGAAAATTCTTTTTAATAGATTTCATAACAAAAAAAAAGCAAGAAACTATATCCAATAACAAAAAAATAAAACAACAGAAGAGATTTTCAGATACTGTTGAAGACATCCATCCTTCACTACTTTCATCTAAGAGATTCATAAAAGAAACCCTTAAAAACCCAAAGCGCATCTCAGACTTTTCTTCTCTTTTCCAAATCCCTTGATTTCAAACAACTGAATAATCCGGAATATAGGCTGCTCAAATTTCAAATTTCAAAATCTCCATATAGTTTCCAATATGTGCATGTTGGCTAGCTCCTCAAATTTCAAAAAGCAAGACACAAAATCAAAGAAGGTCGGACCATGCAATGAAACCAATAACACGCAGCAATCTAGTGTTTAATCAATAAAGGGAGTCTGCGACAATTAAAAATTAGAATTCACATCAGAACTTATTGTATATAAATTGGAATGAGATTTTTACATTCCTCTTGCCGTTCTTCTTCAGCGATAATTTGGAGTCTTGAGACAACCTTGCATCCGAGAGTAAATTTATATGGGCATATTCGGTGAGTGATATGGCTCTCACGCAATACATGAGATGGGTTTACGGAAGTGGTTTCGGGTAGCCCCTCGAATTTGAGCCTCTAGTTTTGAGATACATGCGATGGGTTTGCGAAGTGTTTCAGGTAGCCCCTCGAATTTGAGCATCTGGTTTTGAGATACATACGAGGTGGTTTACGAAGTGGTTTTAGTAGCCCCTCCAATTTAGGTGGTTTACAAAGTGGTTTCAGTAGCCCCTCCAATTTAAGCATCTGGTTTTGAGAGAGATGCGGATTTGAGCCTCTGGTTTTGAGATAGATGCGATGGGTTTGCGAAATGGTTTCGGATAGCCCCTCAAATTAAGCCTCTGGTTTTGAGATACATGCTATCGAATTGGTTTCGAGGTTTTCAAGTTTTTTTTTTTTCTAATTTGTTTTTAAATATATTGATTGAGTCTATCGTTTTAAAAAATAAATAAATAGATGCACATCATTTGGTGACATGCGTTTCTGGTAGCTTCAGTTGGACGCCTCTAGTTTTGTTTTTTCAAAGATTTTTTTTTAAGATATTGATATCACGTGTTGTGTGCGATGCCTCGTTTTGGATGCACCTCGTTCGGATGCCTCTAGTTTTATTTTCTTTTTAAAGATTTTTTTTTTAATATTGGTTGAGCCTATTGTTTTAGAAAAAAAAAAGGTATATATCATGGGCATATTCGGCGATATATATTCGGCTGTCACGCGATCTATGCAATGGATATTGGTTGAGTATATCGTTTTATAAATATGAATTTATAAAATTACAACTCATCTGAGAATATTTGGTGATATCCGGCTGTCACGCAATATATGCGGTGGGTTCTTGGTCACCCTGTTTGAACGTTTTAAGATTTTTTTATTTAAAGATATTGTTTCAGATATGCTTTCATGTTAGAAACCAAATGTTTAAAAATACTTATTTTTGATTGCCAGATCACCAGAGCGCATTGGACTTCTTCACATTTATTAGATATATTATTTGGATTTAAATTTAAAATATACAACCGAAGGTGTTCGGTATCTCTTCCCATTCCAACATTGTAATTATAATTATCTACTTCTAGTTATCAAGCGACTACCCATGGTTTATCAATTATTATTTGATTTAAATTTTTAAATTATTATTTTTTATTTTGAATTTTTAAAATAAATACAATGTATGTATTAAATAAACAATATTTTTAAAATATAGTTAAAAACTTATATTAAAAAGAGAATTTAAAATAAAAATATTTAAAATATATATAATTTTCAAGAAATAATTTTTTAAATGTTATTTCAAAGAAATAAAACTCTATTCCTAGCTTCTTCGAGAGAAATTAAAATTTTATCTTAATCTTCTCACTGGATTCATCTAGATTATACCTTCTGAAGTAGAATTTCACTTCTTTTAAAATTTTTTAATACAAAAGTTCTAAATCAACTAATTTTTTTAAAAAAATAAAAAATACTTTTTATCCATTCCAATTATATATCTTCTTTGTATTTCTTTGATAATGATCTGATCATATCTTTCTAAATTTAAATTTAAAATTATTTAAATTGAATGATATTTATGCCATGATATATTTAAAATAAATATATGATCAAAAAACACCATCGGTGCAATGCATGGGACATATCTAGCATTTAAATGGAACGGAGCAAAATCTTTAAACATCTAAATGGAAGGGTGCAAAATCTTTAAACAAATCAAACTATGGGCGTACCCAAGCGGCGTACCCCCTCGTGGTAAAAAAAATATTGTTTCACAAGCGTCTCTATAATATTTATCATCCATCATTGACAATATTTTAGATAATCTCGACTCAAAAATATCAAGCAAACTTTATGTGCCCGGCCATGGGAGACCACTGAATGATCTCATTTTGATCCTTCCGGTCTCCGTGCCCATTCTGGCACTTGATCAGGTCTATATCCATAATAATAGAAGATCTCTTCACCGGCTTCAATTCGTTCTTTGGCAAAAATTGATGGTCACCAACCACCGTTATTATCTGAAACAGAGGTCATCGTTGCCACAGTCATGACCAAGATGCAGCAGAGTTTTCTTTTCAAAAGAAATAATTAAATGAAAAGAAATAATTAAATCATCATCAAAGTTGGCATACCACTACAAGAGAAATTAAATATTGCGACGCCCAAATGCGTCACAATTGCGTCGCTAAACATTGCGACGCAATAGCGACGCCCACAATATTGCGACTCTCTGCGATGAAACTGCGACGCATGCAAATGCGTCACTATATTTAAATTAATTTTTAAAAATAAAATTATTATTAAATATTGCGACGCACTAAAATGCATCGCAATATTGCGACTCATCCAGATGCATCGCAATATTTAATAATAATATTTTTGGTATAATAGCGACACAATTTGAGTCGCTAATGCATCGCAAATAAAAATTATTTTAAAATATTGCGACGCATGGTCATTGCATCGCAATATTTATTATAAATTTTTAAGATAAAATAGCGACTCAATTTTAGTCACTAATGCGTCGCTATTAAATTTATTTTTAAATTATTGCGATGCAGGTCATTGCATCGCAATATTTAAATAATATTTTGAAAATATTAGCGATGCAATTTCAGTCGCTAATGCATCGCAAATTTTTTTTTAAAAAAATATAAAAATTTAAAAATTAAAACGGTTAATACAATTTCGCTAAATCTAAATATTGATACAAACATTTTTCACTCAATCCAAACAATAATAAATTTTAAAAAATAATTTATATATTAAAATTTTGAAGTTTTTACAACATAAAAAAAGAAAAAAAATACATCAAGAATCTGGGCGATCACGTGGAGGCTGTGGAGGCTGAAGACTCTGCGACAAGCGCTAACCATATCCCGCAAATAATGCATCTCATCTCGCATGTCTGCAACCTCCTGATCCCGGCCTCGCATACGATCCTCAAAATCCTGCTCGACCTCCTGGCGAATCTCCTCTGCAATAGATCTACGAAGGTCGTGTAAACGCTCGGGAGGAAGATCACCAGGAACTCGCGAGCTGGAGGCCTGATGGGAAAAAAATGTAGAAGCTCTAGTGCCCAGACCATAGACCCTGCGGTCTCGTGGCTGGGCACCAACAGCCTCCAAAAACACACACCGACTCTCCTCTGCTGAGAGTTCGACGGGCGTCTCCCCATCAGTAGAGTCGACCTGCGATGCCTGGGAGCGAAGCTCCTCGACTCGTGTCTTGAAATTATGAAATCAATAATAAATGAGTTAATAAATTTCTCGAAATAAAATTTTAGAAATTAAACAGATACTACATAAATCTAATTTCTTACCGCAACCTCCCGTGATCGCGTGTCGACCCAGGAACCGTCCCTCCTGGTGTGTGTCGCCCTGAATAGACGAAACTCACCAGGATCTCCGCCCTCCTGCTCAGACTATAACAATAAAAAAAATGATATTAATACAAATATTTATAAATAACTAAAATAGTAATTAAAATATTTATGTTTTCTTACCATACGCCGTCTGTGCTCCTGAATCGAAATGGAGCCCGAAGTATGGCGGGAGAGACCCGTGCCAGGACCGCCCTTCTCAGATCGGCGGTTCGTGCTGGCTGATGCGGACCTCCTGCGCCAGCCATCGGACTGCCAGGCCTGCTGCCACTCGTGCCAAATACCCTCTGGCACGTGCGCAGGACGCTGACCCGATGACCTCCAACGATGAAGCATGTCGGAGTATCGGCGTCGCGTCAGAGCCTCCCATGCTGCCCTAATGGCATCATGGCTGGCAGGATCCCACGTAAACTTTTTCTGCATTAAAATAAATAGTTAGTTTCTGAATTTATTAAGATTAAGAAATTTTATATCACTGATAAATTGTATTTAATAAGTTTACCTGAAACTCAGAAAAATAAAACTCCCTCGTGGCTGGAGATACGTGGCGCCAATCGTAGCCACTGGGATCTGCACGCCTCTGAAATACGCGCTGATGTGGCTGGATACATGATGCTGCTCAATAAATCTGTTAAAAAAATGCATGTTTATAAGTAATTGACTTAAAAACATAAACATATATTTTTAATTAGTATATACTTACAGCCCCTGAGCATCAAGTCGAAGTACGGTGCGGCCGATGGTGGAAGAACTCTCGGAGGTATGTGCCGATCGGCTGGATGGTAATACTGCTGGAGAGATCGAAGGCTGCGCCTGCTGGAGATCCGAACTCTCCATCTCCGACGCTCATGTGATCTGATGTAGCAGGGCTACGTCTCTGCTCACTCCGTCTGTCGTCGGTAGATCTACCTCTGCCCGTCATACTGAAAATACTAAAGATTCACACAATTAAATTACGATTAATGATTGACTATGTAAAATTTAACACTTATAAAAAAAGTTAAATTTTAAAAAACCTCTATGTTTAATCGGTGTCATTTGTTTCGTGAAATGTTGGTTCAACATCCGATGCCGTATCGGACTGCGAATCAGTTTCATTATCATCGGAAGGAAACCGAACATTTGCATCCGCAATTTCTTGGACATCACCATTTGGATCTCTAAGTGATGTTTCAGGAGCCCTTGTGTCGTCCTCAATTGCATGCATTTCCATCTCATCCTCTTGAAATGCAGGGCACTCGGCTGATTGACTTGATGAACTCTCCTCTAATACGATTGTTGAACGTGGGACGATTTTAGAAACGGCCCACCAATCTCGCTTGTCGTTGCGCAAACTTGGATATCCGCAGTAAAAGACTTGCTGAGCTTGGGATGCAAGGATGAATGGGTCATATTTCTGCAATCTTCGTCGATGGTTCACTTCAACCAAATTGTAGTCGTTATGAACCCTTTTGCCCACAGGAACTATCGGATCGAACCAATCACAACGAAACAATACGGTTCGTTTCATAGGCCAACCGGGATATTCAACTTCAACCACCTCTACTAACTTTCCATAATAATCCTGCATATTTGCTCCAACACTTTCTCCTTTAACACACACGCCCCAGTTCTGCGTGCCTCTTGAAGCTGCTAATCGTTCAATCTGAAATTTGTACCCATTTACAAAATAGCCAGTAGAGGTTGTTACGGTCTTCAATGGCCATTGCGATAGACATTTAATGAAAATATTATCGGTTGTGGACCATGGACCGTTACCTATAAATTAATAAGCTATTCACATCCAATTCAAAAAATAAAGCCATTATCGAAATTGATTGAGTGATACTACTCACAAATTCATAAAACCAGTAAGCAAACTCCGTTTCTAATTTCTGCCCAATTGCAACTTGACTGATGTCGGGATTCATCTGTCGTTGTCTATCACAAAACATCCTTATGGGATGAAAAGGATAAAACTAATGTTAGCAATTAAATATTGTGGTATATTGTAATTTAAATTTAAATTTCCAATTTAGCATTGAAGTATACACTTACTCAATATATGGATCGACTTCTCTACAGTTCATTAGGATGTAATAATGTGCTGCATTATACTCCATATCGCTAAGATTTCTTGACTTCTGCCCACCAAATGAACGGCCGATAGCTTTAAAAATTGATATTCTACCGTCATTAGGTTCTCCTTCGTCCACACATACGTCATCGTTACGACCAAGATTTCGGCTCCTCGTGTGGACGTGACCCTCAAAGTAATGTGAGGCAAAAGCTGAAACTTCTTCGACCAAGTGTGCATTGCATATAGAACCTTCAACCCTTGCCTTATTACGCACATTATTTTTTAACTTCTTAAGATACCTATATGTAAAGTTGCAACAAAAAATTAACCAATTTTCAAGCAATGAAATAATATTTGAAATGTCAACATATCTTAATGATGTATATATTTACCTCTCGAAAGGATACATCCAGCGATACTGCACGGGACCAGCTATGCTCGCTTCGTATGGCAAGTGAACCGGTAAATGCTCCATTGAGTCAAAAAAACTGGGAGGAAATATTCGCTCAAGCTTGCATAAAATAATTGGAATTTCCTCCTCAAGCCTTGCCATGGATGCAGAAGTAATGACTGCGGCAGATAACTCCTTGAAGAATAAGCTGAGCTCCGTAATTGCCTTCCAGACATGTTGCGGAAGCAACTCACGAAAAGCTATAGGTAATAACCGTTGCATGAAAACATGGCAGTCGTGACTCTTCATGCCGAACAACTTGAGCTTATGCATGTCCACACACCTACCGATATTTGAGGCATAACCATCTGGAAATTTTAACCCTCTAAGCCAGTTACATAAAACTTCTCGTGAATTTCTGTCAAGAGTGTAACAGGCTTTAGGATAGGTCCCATCGGCACTCCTTCTCAAATCACCTCTTCTGCAGTACTGATTAAGTTCTTCTCTTGACTTTGCAGTATCTTTTGTTTTTCCCGGGATGTTTAGCACCGTGTTAAATATGTTATCAAAGAAATTTTTCTCGATATGCATAACATCCAAGTTGTGCCGGATGAGATTTGTGCTCCAATAAGGCAAATCCCAAAATATACTTCGCTTCTTCCAGTTATGTTCTTTACATATACGGCCATTTATTCTATCTGCATCCGGTTCCCATGCATACATCAACCCCAAATGCTCTATAGTATCAAATATATCCGTGCCGGACCTAACCGGTTCGGCAAATTTTGTGACTGCTTTGTTCTTCCGGAAGGCGATCAAGTTACGCCTGTAAGGATGATTTGGGGGCAAGAACTTCCTATGGTTATCAAACCATGACTGCTTACCACTCTTCTGCAATGTAAATGCATCCGAATCATACATGCAATGAGGGCATGCCAGACGTCCAGCAGTGCTCCAACCAGACAACATTGCATATGCCGGAAATCACTTATTGTCCACATCAAAGCAGCTCTCATGATGAAATTCTGTTTCATAGAAATGTCGTAGGCTACGACTCCTGTTTCCCACAACATTTTCAATTCGGCCACCAACGGTTGCAGAAAGACATCAATCTTTTCCTTTGGATTTGATGGTCCTGGAACCAAAACGGTTAAAAACATTGCAGTATCTTTCATGCACTTCCATGGAGGAAGGTTATATACAGTCAGTATCACAGGCCAACATGAATACTGTTGCCCCGCTTGACCAAATGGTTGGAAGCCATCGGTACAAAGACCTAATCTCACATTCCTTATATCTTCAGCGAAATCAGGATGATTTTCATTGAAATGCTTCCAAGCCTTTGAATCTGATGGATGCCGCATTTCATCCTCTTTAGATTCATGTTCGGCATGCCATCTCATATCAGCAGCTGTTGCCTCAGATCTGTATAATCTCTGCAGGCGTGGGGTAAGAGGAAAGTAATGCATCCTCTTGTAAGGCACACTTTTCCTCCTACTTGTACCGGCTCCTCCTTCGGTGTTTTTGTACCTCGATTGCCCACAAATCTTACACCATCTCAGCTCTGAGTCTTCACCCCAAATATCATACAATTGTTCAAGCAACAATCGATCTTATTAACTGGGAGCCCAAGCCCACGCAACAACTTCTTTGTTGCGTAAAAACTGTCTGCGGCAACATTGTCATTTGGCAAAATTTCTTTGATTAACCCAGCTACAGAATTGAACGCCTTTTCTGATAATCGATGTTCTGCCTTAATATTCAACATTCGAGCAGCTGTAGACAACTGGGAATGACCCTCACAACCAGGATACAATTCTTGATTTGCAGCACGCAACATATCATAAAATTGCTGTGCATCTGGATTTGGTTCTTCCATAAATGTATTCTGATTGAATTCATTACCCGATGCATTCATCACCATTTGTTCATATGTGTTTAAATTCACAAATGGTTCATCTACGGGAATTGACTCTTGTTGGCCTATAACAGCTGCTGGAATATCCTCTGGTTCACCATGACAGTACCAAACATAGTAATCAGGAACAAACCCCTTCTTACACAAATGCACCTTAACAGTTTCCACATCTCTGTAGGCTTTATTCTGACACCTGTGGAAGTTGCATGGGCACCTAATCCTAGGGCCATCCATCCAGTCAGGTTGGCTACATGCAAATGCGATAAATTCTTCCAATCCATTCAGAAAATCTGGATTAAGCAAGCCATCTTTTATCCTTGCATACATCCACGAGCGAGCCCCGCTCATTTTTGACCGACTTATACAAAGTCTGGTAAATCATTAAAGGAAACCACAAAATAAAACTATATTAGTATTACTAATATATAACTAAATTATTTCTTGGTCACAACTAAGGTTAATAACAACCATTTAAATCATTTATAACTAAACCAATTTTTTTTAGGCAACTAAGGTCCCTACCATGCAAGGGCGAGCCACGGCTACGATCCTTGGCGTGCTAGCAAGGACCGATGCACAGGTTTGGGTCGGGCCGCAAGGCGGTCCGTTTAATCATGAGACTTCACAAGCATTCAAGTGTCTTAAATTAATTCTTCACCTAGGTAAGGCCCTATCCCATTCAAGAATATTTTTTGTGATATGTTATTCTGCTATTAATTATCATCGATCGGTTACATTGAAATTTCGCAGCATTTCCCATATGTTCTCCTAAATGTGTGGTATATAAGCCACACTAGGAGAACGTATGAGCAAATACAAACCAAAATCTCACCCAACGATGATTAATAGCAGACTAACATATCGCAAGAAATATTCCCAAACTGTCCACCAGGACAATTTGAGAATTTGCAAGACTAAGGCTTACAAATTCTCAAACGGGTCTAAAGGTTATAGTGTTGTGATTATGGAAGTCCGAAGACAATCGAACTTATGCTTGTTATTCTTAACTTCTTGTGAATTATACATGTTATCACTAACTTTTTAAGATTATTGTGTCGAATACAAATGTTTGCGAAGACTAAAATGTAAATCATTGAAACTACTAATTTATTGCTGAAAATTAAATAATATTACAACAAGACTTTTTATTTAGCATTACATAATTTAATGCATCATTAGTTTGCAGTAGAATATAAATAATCAAGACATAACAAATGTAAATAGTTACAAATGCACAAATACTATTGCATAAACATTCTGCTTAAATTAATTATTGCATAAACATTATACAAATTAAATAATAAACATTATACAAATTAAATAATAAACAAATTTTTTTTACTAAATTTTGGGGGGGGGGGGTGGCCCCCCTGTTAAGAAAAAAAATTTTTTTTTTTTTAGACAGTGGCCTGGCCACCGTGGCCAAGCCACTGCCGGGGGGCGGGGGGGTTTTCCCCCTGTTAAGAAAAAGAAATTTTTTTTTTTTGACAGTGGCCTAGCCACCTTGTCCGGCCGTGGCCGCCGTGTCCGGCCGTGTCTTAACAGGGTTTCCCCCTGTTAAGACAGCCACGGCAGCGGCCGTGGCCGCCTTGTCCGGCCGCGGCCACGGCCGTGGCCGGACAAGAAACAAAAGGGGGGGGGGGGCGGTTTCCCCCCCCCCTGTTATGAAATTTTTTTTTTTTTTTACAGTGGCCTGGCCACCGTGGCCAGGCCACTGCCAGCCACGGCAGCGGCCGTGGCCAGAGAAGACGGCCACGGCAGTGGCCGTGGCCGCCTTGTCCGGCCGCGGCCACGGCCGTGGCCGGACAAGAAACAAAAGGGGGGGTTTCCCCCCCCCCCCTTGTTATGAAAAATTTTTTTTTTTTTTTTACAGTGGCCTGGCCACCGTGGCCAGGCCACTGCCGGCCACGGCAGCGGCCGTGGCCGGAGAAGACGGCCACGACTGTGGCCGTGGCCAGAGGGAAATCATTAAAAAAAAATTTTTTTTTTTATAGTGTAGAGGCTTACCTTCGTCGAGAGAAGAAGCCGGAGTCGGATGATAACGCCGGGGAGCCGGAGGAGCGAGGTGGGAGCCGGATTTTTTTGAGCACGGCAGCGGCGGCGGCTAGGTCAAGAAGGGGAAGAAGAAGAAGAGAAGGGCGGTTATATATAAGTTCTTAGCGACACAATTATTTGCATCGCTAAGAACTCGCAATATTTTTTTTTTATTTTTTCTGTCTTAGCGACGCACTAGTGCATCGCTAATGCATCGTTAATATTATTTTATTATTAATTTATAAAAAAAATAGCGACGCCAATAATTGCGTCGCTAATGCGTCGCTACCTTGGCGCCAACATCTGGCGGAAAATTTATTTTTATTTTCTAAACATTGCGACACATTTTTGTGTCGCAATAATTTTTAATATTTTTAATCAGCTATATGTATTTTAATAATATAATTGCGATGCATATATTTCATCGCAATATTTGTTTATTTTTTTTAAAAAAAAATGTGTCGCTAAGGTGTCACAATATTTTTTAATATTTATAAATGATAATATTTATAATTAATGTTAATAATTGCGACGTAAAATTGCGTTGCAATATATTTTATAAAATTTTTAATTACATAAATTTATTTTAAAAACATTGCGATGCAACTTATGCATCGCAATATTATATTGCTTTTATTTTTAAGACTGAAAAAATTTTTAATAACTTAAAATAATTGTGATGCATAAGTGTCGTCACAATATTTGTTTAATTTTTTCCTAAAATGAGTCGCTACGGAGTCGCAAAAATTCTTAATTATTTATTAATGTTAATATTAATAATTTATGATAATTATTGCAATGCCTTATTGAGTCGCAATAATTTTTTTAATATATTTAATTAGATATATTTAATATTATATTTTTTTATTTATTAATACTGATAAAAATTATATTGACTAAAAATATTACGACGCCTTAGCAAGATCCAACGATTGCGATCGATCCAAGCCCTCATCCCGATCGGCCATGACCGATTCCAGACCGTTGCGATCGGTCCAAGATCGACAACGATCCGATGGTTGCGATCGATCCAAGCCGTGATCCCGATCGGCCACGACTGATCTCAGACCGTGGCGATCGGTCCGATCGGCGACGATCCGACGGTTGCGATCAATCCAAGCCCTGATCCCAATCGGCCATGACCAATCCCGAACCGTGGTGATCGGTCCAAGATCGGCGATGATCCGACGGTTGCGATCGATCCAAGCCCTGATCCCGATCGGCCACGACCGATCTCGGACCGTGGCGATCGGTCCAAGATCGGTGATGATCCGACGGTTGCAATCGATCCAAGCCCTGATCCCGATCGGCCACGACCGATCCCGGACCGTTGCGATCAGTCCAATCGGTGACGATCCGATGGTTGCGATCGATCCAAGCCCTGATCCCGATCGGCCACGATCGATCCCGGACTGTTGCAATTGGTCCAAGATCAGCGATGATTCGACGGTTGCGATCGATCCAAGCCACGATCCCGATCGGCCACGACCGATCTCGAACCGTTGCGATCAGTCCGATCGGCGATGATCCGACGGTTGCGATCGATCCAAGCCCTGATCCCGATCGGCCACGACCGATCCCGGACCGTGGCGATCGGTCCAAGATCGACGATGATCCGACGGTTGCGATCGATCCAAGCCCTGATCCTGATCGGCCACGACCGATCCCGGACCGTGGCGATCGGTCCAAGATTGGCGACGATCCAACGGTTGCGATCGATCCAAGCCCTGATCCCGATCGGCCACGACCGATCCCGAACCGTTGTGATTGGTCCGATTGGCAAAGATCCGACGGTTGTGATTGATCCAAGCCCTTATCCCGATAGGCCATGACCGATCCCGGACGTTGCGATCGGTCTGATCGGTGACGATCCGACGGTTGCGATCGATCCAAGCCCTGATCCCGATCAGCCACGACCGATCCCGGACCATTGCGATCGGTCCAAGATCAATGACGATCCGATGGTTGCGATCGATCCAAGCCCTGATCCCGATCGGCCATGACCGATCCCGGACCGTTGCGATCGGTCCAAGATCGCTGGTGATCCGACGATTGCGATCGATCCAAGCCCTGATCCCGATCGGCCACGACCGATCCCGGACCGTGGCGATCGATCCAAGATCGGCGACGATCCGATGGTTGCGATCGATCCAAGCCCTGATCCCGATCGGCCACGACCGATCCCGAACCGTTGCGATCGGTCCAGATTGGCGATGATCCGACGGTTGTGATCGATCCAAGCCGTGATCCTGATCGGCCACGACCGATCTCGGACCGTTGCGATCAGTCCGATCGGCGATCCGACGGTTGCGATCGATCCAAGCCCTGATCCCGATCGGCCACGACCGATCCCGGACCGTGGCGATCGGTCCAAGATCGGCGACGATCCAACGGTTGTGATCGATCCAAGCCCTGATCCCGATCGGCCACGACCGATCCTGGACCGTGGCGATCGGTCCAAGATCGGCGACGATCCGACGATTGCGATCGATCCAAGCCGTGATCCCGATCGGCCATGACCGATCTCGGACCGATGCGATCGGTCCGATCGGCGATGATTCGACGGTTGCGATCGATCCAAGCCCTGATCCCGATCGGCCACGACCGATCCCGGACCGTTGCGATCGGTCCAAGATCGGCGACGATCCGACGGTTGCGATCGATCCAAGCCCTGATCCCGATCGGCCATTATTTTTTCTCATATTTATACTTTATAAAATTTAATTTTATTTAAAATAATTGTGATGCATTTATTGCATCGCTAAATTAAAAATAATTTTAATTTATTTTTTGGTTTCTTGCATTGCTAATGCGTCGCTATTTAAAATATTTAATTTTTTTTCAAAACATTGCGACGCACTAAATGTGTCGCAATATTTTTTTAAATATTTATACTTTAAAAAATTTAATTTCATTTAAATTATTTGCGATGCAATTTATGGTCGCTAAATTAAAAAATAATTTTTCTAATTTTCTTATTTATTGCGTCGCTAATGCGTCGCTATTTAATATATTTAATTCTTTTAAAAACATTGCGACGCACTATGTTGCGTCGCAATATTTTTTCTGATATTTAAGTTTTATAAATTTAATTTCATTTAATTATTTGTGACGCAATTGGTGCGTCGCTAAATTAAAAATAATTTTCTCTAATTTTCTATTTTATTGCATCGCTATTTAACATCTTTAATTCTGTTCAAAACATTGCGACGCACTGAGTTGTGTCACAATATTTTTTTCCGATATTTAAATTTTATAAAAAATTAATTTAAAATATATGACGCATTATTTACATTGCAATATTAAAATATAATTTTTTTGATTTTTTGGTTAATTGAGTCGCTAATGGGTCGCTAATTGCGTCGCAATATTTTGTTGTCACAGAGGCGTCGCAAAGTGGTCATAATTTAGCGACGCAATTATGCGTCGCTAAACTTGTGTCGCTATTTCAGTATTTTCTTGTAGTGTACCTTGGCATAACAATTTGGATTCGACGAATGATTCGCAAATTTCAACTTGTCGCCATAGCGATGCGCATTCACTACGTACTGATGGATGCCTTTGGGATCGAACTCTGAGCCTCATCTTGTAACTATTCATGATAGTGCCAGCACCTAAAAATGGAGGCTCGCCTTTCCATAGGCTAGCTCCAAAATTTTCAAAAATATTAACCTGAAAGATATGAGATGAGGTTGGAATTAGAGTTAGAAAATGAAACTATGTCATTATAATCCAATAGATAAGCTACTGCTTCCAAACAATTGTCATAACTGAAAAATCTTTTCGTTAGATTTCATTACAAAAAAAAAATAAAAAAATTAAGAAGCTACATTAGATGAAAAAAATGAAAGAAAAACAGAGATTTCAGGTATGGTTGAAGACATCCATCCTTAAGTAGCACATGATGGAGAAAAAATAGAACATAAAAGAAACCCTTAAAATAGTTACACAACGAAGGTATGCATTGAAAATGAAAAGGAACAAAGTTTTTATTGTGGAATAGAATTAGGACAAGAAATAAATATAGATCAACATATTAGTAAACCCTAATATCATATACTGAAGATCTATGCAACCAGAATTATCTCATCATCTGTAAAATTGAAAATTGATGGAGAAACAGAGATATCTACACCTCGCCAAATGAAGATTTAAAGTTCAACAAAAACTACACCGATCAAAACAAAGAACAAAAGGAGAGGATAAAGGCATTTTACTTGACTGCAAGGGCAGCGGGAAAAAAAAAATCCTATAGCGCATCTCAGACTTTTCATCTCTTTTCGAAATCTCTTGACTTTCGAACAACTAAATGTTCCAGAATATAGGCTACTCAAATTTCCAATTTCAAAATCTCTATATAGTTTTCCAAAATATGGATCTAGAATCCTCAAATTTCAAAAGAGTAAGATACAAAATCAAAATCAAAACCAAGATCGGACCATGCAATGCAACCAATATCACACCACAACCCATCTGGAATCTATCAACAAAATAGAGACCATGAAGATTTCGAATCAGATTTCACATCAAACTTAATAGAATCAAAACAAGGCACGACAGAACATGAAATAATGAGATTTTTACCTTCTTCTTGCCCTTCTTGTCCAGCGGTGATTTCCACTATTTGTGAAAACCTTGCATTCGGACATGGTCTGAGAGCAAATTTATATAGGCATAATATTCGGACGATATCCGGCTATCACACGGTGGAGCGGTTTGTTGAGCCCATCGTTTAGTATATTGGTTGAGCCCATCGTTTCACAAAATGGATAGAATCATGGGCATATTCGGCTATCACGCATATTGTGTGCGGTGAGCTTGGACGTGCCTCTAGTTTTTTTTTTTTTTTTAATATTTGTTTTAAGATATTGGTTAAACCTATTATTTTAGAAATGGATAGACATTATTAGCATATATCCGGCTATCACGCATTACGGTGGATATATTCAAAGTTGTTTTCGGTAGCTTCATTTGGACGCTTCTGTTTTATTTTATTTTTTTTTCTTTCAAAAATTTCTTTTAAGATAAACATTATGAGCATTTTTTTTAGACATCATGGGCATCTTCGGCGGATATATGCGATATATGCAGTGGGTTTTATCTTTCTAAATATTTTTTTAAGATATTGATATCACGCGTTGTGTGCGATGCCTCGTTTTGGACGCACCTCATTTGGACGCCTCTAGTTTTATTTTTTTAAAAGATTTTAAAAAAAAATTTCAACGATATCCGGCTGTCACCCTATTTTTTTTACCTTCATCTTGCCCTTCTTGTCCAGTGGTGATTTTGACTCTTTGTGAAACCCTTGCATTCGGATTTTAGACATAATGGATTGATATACGCATATTGCATGATGATATGTTAGAAACCAAAATGTTTAAAATTCACTTATTTTGGTTGTCAGATCATAGGTTTTATATACATATGCCATAGGACTCCTTCTCTTTTATTATGATATACTATTTTGGATTAATCTAAAATATACAACAATATGATAAAAATTCAAAGATTGGAATTATAATTATTGTTGCTGCCAAGTCACTGGTGATGAGCGCCGGACGTGTCGAGATCTTCGTGGGCCTCCAAGGATGGGGAAAGACCACCTTCTTCCTTTGGGAACCTGCAAGAAGTCCCGGGCTGGTGGTCTCCGAACAATAGTCTATTTTTTTGTAAGTTGGAGAAAGAGAAAGGGATCGAAAAAAAAGAGAGAGCCCTCAGCGTCGAGCTCGGGTCCTCTTTTTATACCTATCCCTCGGTCGCCCTCACCCCATTCGAATCTATTTTGTTAGGTAGGATGAACTCCGGGAATGGCGGGCAAGTGAGCTGTTGCTGAATAAGCGCTGCGCATATCAGTAATTGCGTAGCGCTTGTAACTACCCGTGATTTTGGCAAATGGTAGGTGAATAGATTGCGCTTGTAACTGCTTGTGATTTTATCGGCTTCATGATTTGAACTGGGTCGATGGCTGAAACCGAAGTCGAAATTGGAGCCAAATGCCGGGGCCAAAAGCCGATGCCAGAGCGAGAAGCCGATGCAGGAATCGAAAGCCTAGGGGAAGTGCTGTGGCCAACGTGGTAGCCATAAGTGTTTTTAATGTAGGAGATAATAAGGCGATAAATGCCTTAAAGTGGATGCGCATGGCCTTTGGGGCCATAAATAATTTGGTGCTAGATATGTCGTGGCTGCATCGGCCATGGCCAAAGTTGGAGGCCGAGCCGAATCCGGAGGCCAAGCTATAGAAGCCGAGCCGAATCTGAGGCTGAAGCTAGAGGCCGAGCTGGATCCACGACCAAAGCTGGAGATCTCGAGTCGAATCTGAGGGCCAAGCCAAGCCTTAGGCCAGCGATAATTGCTCAAAAATCGTGTGGTGTTATTGTTCCGCCCGACAGTTGATTAGCCATATCAATTATCTTCTTCTATTTATCAAGAGACTACCCATGGTTTATGGTTGATCAAGTTGACATAGCTCATGAATTATTATTTAATTTAAATATTAAAATTATTATTTTTATTTTGAATTTTTATAATATTAAATTGCTATGATCATAAAAGTAAGAATAACATAAGTACAATGTGTGTATTAAATAAACAAGATTTTTTGAAAATTTATATTAAAAATAGAATTTAAAACATAAAATATTCTATAAGAAATATAATTTTCAAGCAATAAAATTTTTTAAATGTTATCTAAATGAAATAAAACTCTATTCTTAGTTTCTTCAAGAGAAATTAAAATTTTATCTTAATCTTCTTACTAGATATGACAGTTAAGGTTCTCTTTCATCTAGATTATGCCTTTTTAAGTAGAATTTCACTTCTTTTAAATTTTTTTTAATCTAAAGTTTGAAATCAACTATTTTTTTAAAAAATAAAAGTACTTTTCATCCGATCCATTTATCTTATTTTTATTTCTTTGATAATGATCTCATATCTTTCTTAATTTAAATTTAAAATTATTTAAATTGAATGATATTTAATTAAAATTTTTCTATGCCATGATATATTTAAAATAAATATATGATCAAAAAAAAACTTACCAAATGCCATCGGTGCAATGCATGGGACATATCGAGCATCCAAATGGTAGGGGACAAAATCTTTAAACAAATCAAAACTATCTTTCATTTGTCCCTTATTGCTGCGAAAATTCGCTCTCCAACTCGGGTGCAGTTCGACTCCGGATCTGGATACTGATCTTTTACCTAGGTAAAACATGTAAGATAGTCCTCACGCAAAGAGTGTCTATGATGGCTCTCTGCAGAAGACCCTCCGATGCCCAAGTAAGTAAAGATTCACATCAAGCAAATGTAAGGAGAAGGCTCTCACAGAAGAGTCCCTAAAAAAATGGCCTCTCGAGAGCTCTAAGCTTTGCTTGAGCTTTAATGGGATTCTTAGTCAGAGTGTCAGTGTCAATGTACCTGAGGAGCTTTAGGACAAGGATATATATAGGCGATTACCTGATTCCTTGGACGTGTCATAGGGGGTCCAAAATCGTTCAGATTCGAATCAGATTCGAATTGAGTTTGTTATGAGGCCGGTAGTATCAATATCTAGTTAGTTAGAGAATCAACGGCTAAAGAAGCTGGATGATGCTTTGAGATTCATGACTTTATAGGTTCTAGGCCATTTCCAATATCACTAGCATAATTTTCCACTCGAGGTCATTGAGGGCCTATGCGGCTGGAATCTTGTCAAACTACCATAAATTTGAATTCTCCCACGCTTGGTTCCATAGAGGTTCGGGGGCTCTTCGGCCTAGCTAAAGTACAAAAATAGTTCAACTCCACCGAGGCATTTGAATGCCTCAGTCTGACCGAGGTATAAGAGTGGTTCGGTCTGGCCGAACTAGAAACTTTGGCTAAGGCGTAAAATATTTCGGTGTCGTTGAGTATATGAGGATAGAATGCTCCGGATCTACTGAGGCATATGAACATCGTGGTCCGACCAAGATAAGAGGTGTTGGCCCAGATGGCAACCCAAGAGGGGGGGTTGAATTGGGTTTTTTAAAAAAAAATTGTACTTAAAAACCAATTACACAAGATTAATGTGCACAAGTGAAGTGATGCACTAAATGATGAACACTATGCAGAAGAGAGAGAGAGAGAGACAAATAATCACGACAAACACATAAGGTTTATAGTGGTTCGATTTTAGCCACACCTACGTCCACTCCCAAGCAACTCTTAGGTCCACTATAATCACCCAAATTACAGCTGTGTTGTTTTGCAAGATTACAACTCGAACTTGTTGTTTTACACCGGGGTCACAATGAACCCAGCTAGTTTTCACAGGTTCACCGGCACAAAACTTATCGTAAGCTACTCTTAGCTTACCCCAAGGTCAACTACCTCAACTAATTCAATCCCCCTGATTGAATTAGAAAACAAACAATCCAAATATATGTTTATAGCAATTAAAAGCTCCTCAATTGAGCAAATATGCAAGGTAAGTAAAATAAGAATAGAAGAGCCTGATTTGAAGCAATGTGAAGTTGAGCTTTCTTCTTTCTTCTTTTCCTCTCCTCTTCTAAAATAACTATCAACACTTGAGCTCCGATTCTTGAAAAGACTCGGTGAAGAGAGTTGAGAATTTAGGATACTTGCTCTTCTTTTTCAAATCGGTGGAAATCCTTAGAATTTGATCTTGAAAGGTGTTGAGAAATTATTGTAACACAATTACTCCAACTTATTGATTTTGATGATTTCCAAAAGACATTGCTTTACTTTCTAAAAGGCTATGAAATGTTAAGTCAATAATGAAATACTATGAGCAATTTCAAATTGGAAACTATGAACTATTAAAAATGTAATGAGTTTCTTGAATCAATTGAATATATGTTTCAGTGAGCTATACTTATGAATTCAAAATGATTTTATATATCAATCTTTTAAAGATCAATGACTTAATGAAATGCTTTGAAATTGAGCTTTACTGTTAAATCAACATTATCTAAGTCAAATTTATATTTCAAAGTTGGTTGGGATGATTTTCAAAGCAAATCAGAATGTTTTCTGATTTTTGTATCAGTCCCGAGCCGACTCGAGAGTTTCCGAGTCGACCCCTGAACTTCTCGAGCCGACTCGCACAGTACCCGAGCCGACTCGACTCAGACGGCAGAAAGACTCATTTTTGAGTGCCTCACGAGTCGACTCCCAGCTTTTCGCGAGTCGACCCCTGAAAGTCACGAGTCGACTCCCAGACTTTCGCGAGTCGACTCCTGGAGACCCTTTTTTGGTGCGTTCTGGATTCGATTGCTCGAGCCGACTCGCACAGTCCCGAGCCGACTCCCCGACTTCTGGGCGGAAATTTTTTTAGTTGACACATCAGCTCCAACGGATATATTTTTGAATAACGGTTATTTTTCTTTGTTTCTAACGGCTATATTGTTTCAGAATCTATAAATAGAGGAGCCATTCAACAAAGAAAAGAGAGAGAAGAAATATTGAGAATCATTCAGTAAGAAATTCAAAAGAGGGAAAAACAGAGTGTTATTAGAAAAATCTTTTAGCTCAAGTAGAGAGATTCAAAAGGAGTGAAATCCAAGTGAAAGATTCGTCTACTCCTTCTCATCATTCCACAAAAGCCAGAAGAAAATCCAAGTGCGTTCCAAAGGTCAAATCTGCGGATTTTCAAAAGAGGGAAAAGATTCACAACTCCAAAAGTCTTCAACGGTCAAGAATCTAGCTGAGGCGTGATTCAACACTTCTAGAGGAGTTGAAGAAAAGAAGGGAGAAAGCCCAAGCATCTACCATCGGCAAAATTATCAGGCTTTTCTAACCTTATATCATTTGTACTTAATTTGTATATCTGCTCAAGGGGAGCACTTTATTGTTTAAAACAATCTTTTTATTTGTTTGCTGATTCAATCTGTGGATTGAATTAGTGGAGGTTGGCATACCTCGTTGCAAGCCGGAGTGCTTGTGTTGGGTTAGTTGTGAGCCCTAGAAAAACAACTTGTAGGGTTTGTGCTGGTAAGCCCGAGTTAAAACCAGCTGGGTTCGTTGTGCACCCGTGAAAACAACAAGTTTGAGTTGTGAGCTTGTAAAACAACTCGGCTGTAATCTAGAGAGATTATAGTGTGGACCCAAGTGAGTCTTGGGAGTGGACGTAGGTGTTGGTTGCACCGAACCACTATAAAAATATCTTGTGTTTGCCGTGTCTAATTGTCTCTTCTCTATCTCTCATATACTTGTGTTTGTGCTTTGCTTATTAGTTAATCCTTTCACTTGCACATCTCATTTTAAATTGCTTAAAAGTCTTAAAATTTTTAAGAACCCAATTCACCCCCCCCCTCTTGGGTTGCCATCTGGGCCAACAATTGGTATCAGAGCATAGTGCTCATTTAGAGTTTGATCTCACGATCAAGAGCTAAAGGTCATTATGGCAACACAAAGTGGTTCTAGTTTTGCTGAAGGTCATTCTACAAATAGACCTCCACTCTTTAATGGCTCAAACTATTCTTATTGGAAAGCTAGAATGAGGATATTCATTCAAGCTTCTGATTATGAGCTTTGGGGTGTTATATTAAATGGACCTAGTACACCCACACACCTTATTGATGGCACTATTGTTCCAAAGCCCGAAAGGGATTGGAATGATAATGATAGGAGAATGGCTCAACTTAATGCCAAAGCCATTAATATCTTATATTGTTCCTTAGATTCAAATGAATTCA
>UESW01003203.1:31681-73001 GCA_900491605.1 Calamus simplicifolius | reverse complement strand
AAATTCTGCCACATCTCTACCAAGTATTCTTGACAGGGCTTCACCCCTCTCATGTGAGAGTTGGCAATCGGACCAATAACCGATATCTCCAACAAATTCTTAAAATCTCCGAAATCAAATGGATTCTCATTCCTCTAATATGACTAAAAATACCTCCGTCTCCTCTAGTTAAATTATGATAAAAACCCTTTACTAAAGCAGGATAGGTGGGAACATCTAAGAAACATACCTTTCCTAACCCATCTCTTTGATTTGTCTTCCAAGAGTGAAACCTTTCGCTTCAAAGAAACCAAAATCTACTTTTTTACCCATTGTAATAACTTTCCCAGCTAGGAGATCTACTTGGGGAGAGGATGGACCAAGGATAGCACTCGGAGTAGAGGATGACGATGTAGAGGATGAGCTGGGTGATGGTTGTCTTGCCGGATGCCTCGTCATCCTTTTTTCCATCATCACGATTTCTCCAAAGACTGATCCGGAGCGCTTTGGTGCCATTGAGTGCTAGGAAGAGATGAATTAAAGGGATTCTAGGATTTGAAATAAGTGGAGAAGGTTTTGGAAGAGTTTGGAGTCGATTGGGGATGAAGAGGTGTTGACTCTGCCCTAATAAAGTCAACCTGACCACATGGTGTCGGTTCCCGCAAAGCGAGGTGTCAACTCCAAGTTGCTAACATAGTCAGCACCCAAAATAGAGTTGACTTCGCAAAGGCGGGTGTCGGCTCCAAAGTCACAGATAGAGAGCGACACAGACTAGAGTCAACTCCACCAATATGGTGTCGGCTCCAAGAAGTTTCAGTGAAAAATGAGAGTTTCAAGGATCTAAAACTTATCAAAAATCATCAAATTTTGGTTAAATTTTTCTTAGAATGTGGTGAATCAAGAGGTTCAATATTCTAGATAAGTTTTTCTTAGAGTCACAAAAGAGAATTTTTGAGAATGTGTTTGAATTCTAGATAGTCATTCTTAGGAGATTTTAAATCATTTGGGATCACAGACTCCTAATTCTCATCTAAGATAACAAAATCTCTCTTCACTTAAGGGTTTTGTAATATGTCACTAATTGTTCATCAGTACATACATAATCAAGACAAATATCATTATTAGCTACATGTTCTCTAATAAAATGATGTCTTATTTCAATGTACTTTGTTCTTGAGTGTTGAATATGATTTTTAGTTAGATATTGTACTAGTATTATCACATCTAATTGGAGTTTTATGAAGTGTTATACCATAATATTTAAGTTATGCTTAATCCAAAAGATTTGAGCACAGCAACTTCCAGCTGCAATATTATTCAGCTCAGCAGTTGATAAATGCAAACCAAATTTGCTTTTGCTAAACCAAGAGATTACGTTACTACCTAAAAATTGGTATGCACCACTTGTACTTTTTCTATCCAATTTATAACCAGCAAAATCAGAATCAGATATGTAATCAAATTTATGTTGAGTCTATAGTACCATAATCCTACATTTTTAGTTCCATTTAAATATCTTAGAATTCTTTTTACAGCAATTAAGTCAGATTCTTTAGATTCCGATTGATATCTAGCACATAAGCATATAGAAAACATAACATCAGGTCTACTCGCTATTAAATAAGTAGTGAACTGATCATACCTCTGTAATATTTGATCAATTTGCTTACCATCTTTATCTTTATCCAGTTTGCATGAAAGACTCAAGTGTTCAAGAGGTTTAACTGATTCCATACCAAACTTCTTGAGAATTTCTTTAGTGTACTTTGTTGGTTGATGAAAATCCCTCTTTCTTGTTTGATTTGTAGTTCAAGGAAGAAGTTAAGTTCTCCCATCATGCTCATCTCAAATTCATCTTGCATTAACTTTGCAAATTCTTGACACAAAAGATCGTTAGTAGCACCGATACTATATCATCTAATAGATTTGTACTACCAATAAGTCTTTATCTTTTCTTTCAAAAACAAGGTTTTATCAACATTTCCTCTAAAAATCATTTTCAATTAGAAATTTGCTTAGCCTATCATACCAAGCTCTAGGTTCTTATTTTAAACCATAAGTGCTTTGTGTAATTTAAACACATGATTTGGAAATTCATGATCTTCAAAACTAGCTGGTTGTTCAACAAAAAACTCTTCATTTATAAACCATTTAAAAATTCATTTTTTACATCCATTTGAAATAAATTAATGTTCATATGACATGCAATGCAAGTAATAATCTAATTGCTTCTAATATAGCAATAGGTGCAAAAGTTTCATCAAAATCAATCCTTCTTCTTGATTATATCCTTTTGCAACTAATCTAGCTTTATTTCATTACAATACCATTTTCATCTAATTTATTTCTAAATATCCTTTAGATCCTAAACAGGATGACCTTTGGGTCTAGCAACTAGGGTCCATACTTATTCCTAGTAAATTGATTTAATTCTTTTTGCATAGCTAACATCCAATTACTATCTTTTTTGGCTTCCTCGATAGTTTTAGGTTCTATATGAGAAAGAATTGCAAGATGATTATTGATATTTCTCATTGATGATCTAGTTCTTATACCTTGAGATGGATAACCTATGATCAAGTCCTTTGGATGACCATAAGCATATCTCCAATCTCTAAGTAGATCTACATCATTATGAGTAGTATCAAAACCATCATCCTTAGGTGAATCATCATCCTTAGCCTCTGGTTCATGATCTGAAGATAGATCTACATTCAATTTTTTAATATCTCTTTCAAGCAAATTTGTATCTTCTTCATCATCTATCTTTTCAGAACTTGATGCTAAGATTCACAAAACTACATGAATTGACCTCTTCTACAATTAAATACCTCTTACTAAAACCCTATAAGCTTTGCTAGAAGGGAATCCTAAGAATATACCTTCATCATATTTTGCATCAAACTTCCCAAGATTGTCTTTACCGTTATTATGAATGAAACATCGACAACCAAATGCATGAAAGTAACTAATGTTAGGTTTCCTATTTTGCCATAATTCATAGAGAGTTTTCTTAAGGATTGGTCTAATTAGGCTCTACTTAGGATGTAACATGCCGTGTTTATAGCTTCCATCCAGAAATATTTGAGAGTTGGCTTTCACATAGTATGGTACGGGCCATGTCTTCTAAAGTTCTATTTTTTTTTCTACAACTCCATTTTGTTGAGGTGTTCTAGGTGCAGAGAAGTTATGATGAATGCATTTTCAATGCAAAATTTTCAAATGCAGTTCCATGATCACTTCTAAGAGACACTATTGTGTTGTTTTTCTCATTTGTGACTTTCTTGAAGAATTTTAGAAATATAGGGAAAGTCTCATCTTTGATCTAAAAACAATACCCAAGTGAATCTAGAATAATCATCTACTATCATAGACCATATTTCTTTCTTCCGACTAGTGGTTCTAGTAGGTCCAAAAAGGTCCATATGAAGTAGCTCGAGTGGCCTAGTGGTAGAAATAATATTTTTAGATTTGAAAGAATTTCTAGTTTATTTTCCAAATTGACATGCATCACAAATTTTATTATTTCAAAATCTAGTTTTGGAAGTCCTTTAACTAGATCCATTCTAAGCAATTTGAAATTAAGTGTGTGCTTGCATGACCTAATCTACGATGCCAAAGCCATCCAATCTCATTTACCTTAGCATTATCAGCAATTAGGCAATGGTTACTAGTAGATAAATTGTCTAAATCAATTAAGTATACATTGTCATTTCTATTTTTAATAATATAATGCTATTGTCAATGGGATTTGATACAGTGCAAATAGAAGCTTCAAAGGAAACTTTGAAACTTTATCATACAGTTGGCTAATGCTAATTAAATTATGCTTTAATCCATCTACATATAAAATATTTTTAATAAAAGTGGATGGTGTAATTTGAATTTTATCAAAGCCCATGATTTGGCCTTTGCCATTATCTCCAAAGGTTACAACTCCTCATCTTTTAGCTTCCAGGGTGATGAATTGCTTCTTGTCACCCATTATGTGTCTTGAGCAGCCACTATCAAGATACCATTTTCTTTTTGATCCTCTGGCCGCAAGTCACTCCTGCAAGACAATCAAATCTTTTGTTTAGGTATCCAAGCCTTCTTGGGTCCTTTATGATTAGTAGCAATAAACACCATTCCTTTTGGAACCCATATTTTCTTACCTTTATGATTTAATTTTTATAAGATATTTTGAAATTACATTCATAAGATTTATGTCCCTTTTTGCTACAATGATAACAAGTAATATCATTTTTAATTGATTTCTTTACAAAAAAATTGTTGAAACATTTTTGTTTCATGTGTGGTCTATATCCTAAACCAGCTTTATCAAAATAGCTCTTTGATTGTTCAAAAGTAGATTAAGTTTTCTAAGCTATTTATAAATTTATCAATAATATTCTTATATTTTCAATTTCTTTTTCTAAATTAAGATTTTTAGTAGAAATTGATTCCTTTTCTTTTAATATGCCTTCTTTTTTAGATTTCAAATTTTTGATCTCAAGAACTAGTTCATTTTTCTTTTGAGAAGATCTAAGTTTTTAGTTTTCAAAGTTTTATTCTTGGTTCTCAAAATATTAAAATCATTAACTAATTCATTAAAAGCATCATATAATCATCAAAAGTAAATCATCATTGGGGGTTTCAGAATTACCTCATTTTTATCATTTGCCATGAAGCATATGTTGGCAACCTCTTTTTGATCATCTTCAGATGAAGACTCTTTACTGTCGCTCCAAGTTGCAACATAGGCTTTCTTCTTCTTTTTGTATCCCTTCTTCAATTGAGGATTTTTCGATCTAAAATGTCCTGGTTTCTTGCATTCGTAACAAATCAAGGGATCCTTTTCCTTGTCCTTATCCTTTTCTTTTTCTGTTTCTCCTTCCATTTTAATTCCAGGTTTTCTCTTGTGGAAGGGTCTCCTTCTTTGCATGAATTTTCTGAATTTCTTTGTAAGAAGAGCTGTCTCATCATCTTCTTAATCTTCTTCGCTGCTGCCCTTCTCATTTTCTGTAGCTTTGAGTGCTATAGTTCTTTTCTTTTTCACATCTTCCTCTTGATGTTGTTTCATTGTAAGCTTATGGGTCATAAGGGATCCAAGTAGCTCCTCCAAAGCTAGAACATTCAGATATTTAGCTTCTTGGATTGCTATCACTTTGGCTTCTCATGTTCTTGGAAGAGACCTAAGAATTTTCGTACTAATTCAGAGTTAGTATAAGTCTTACCAAGACACTTTAATCCATTTACTATATCAGTAAATCTAGTGTACATGCATGTAATTGATTCATTTTGTTCCATGCTGAAAAGTTTATATTTATGCACCAAAATGTTGATTTTAGATCCTTTAACTTGGTTGGTACCCTCATGAGTAACTTCCAACCTATCCCATATTTCTTTAGCTGAGATGCAAGTGGATATTATATTGAATTCATTTGCATCCAAAGAACAGTATAGGACATTCATGGCTTTGGCATTGAGCTAAGCCATTTTCCTAGTATTTTCATTTCAATCCCTTTCGAGCTTAGGAATAATAGATCCGTCTACTATGTGTGTGGGAGTGCTAGGACCATTGATAATGACACTCCATAATTCATAGTCTAAAGCTTGAATAAAAATTCTCATTCTAGCATTCCAATATAAATAATGTGTGCCACTAAACAAAGGAGGTCGATTTATGGATTAACCTTCAGAAAAAGATGATCCAGCTTGAGCTACCATTTGGATGTTTAGCTCTTGATTGTTAGATCAAGTTTAAATGAGCACAAGCTCTGATACCAATTGTTGTCCCAAATGGCAACCCAAGAGAGGGGAGGTGAATTGGGTTCTTTTAAAAAATTTATACTTAAAAATCAATTACACAAGATTAATGTGCACAAGTGAAGTAATGCACTAAATAATAAACACTATGTAGAAGAGAGAGAGAGAGACAATAATCATGACAAACACATAAGGTTTATAGTGGTTCGGTGTTAGCCACACCTACGTCCACTCCCAAGCAACTCTTGGGTCCACACTATAATCACCCAGATTACAGCTGAGTTATTTTGCAAGATCACAACTCAAACTTGTTGTTTTACACTGGGGTCACAACAAACCTAGCAGGTTTTCACATGTTCACTAGCACAAAACCTACCATAAGCTACTCTTAGCTTACCTTGAGGTCAACTACCTTAACTAATTCAATCTCCCTGATTGAATTAGAAAATAAACAATCCAAATATATGTTTACAGCAATTAAAAGCTCCTCAATTGAGCAAATATGCAAGGTAAGTAAAATAAGATTAGAAGAGCCTGATTTGAAGCAATGTGAAGTTGAGCTTTTCTTATTTTCTTCTTTTCCTCTCCTCTTCTGAAAGAACTATCAACACTTGAGCTCTGATTCTTGAAAAGACTCAGTGAAGAGAGAGTTAAGAATTTAGGGCACTTGCTCTTCTTCTTCAAATCGGTGGAAATCCTTAGAATTTGATCATGAAAGGCAGTTGGATTCCTCTTCTATCTCTTTTCAATAGATGGACTTGGACACAGAGATTTTTCATTTTGAAAACTTCTTGATTTCTCTCTTTTTCTTTCCATTTTTCTCTTCTTGTTTTTGAACGGTCCGAAGCTCCTTTATAATCCTTCTTAATCCAAGATTAGGTAAAAAATAGCCATTGAAATGTACTTGGATTACATCCTCACGCAAAGAAATAGATCAGTTGGGGGTTAGGTGAAAAAATATTACCATTGGAATCGACTCTGACATATTTGAAAAAATAATTCTTGCATGTTGGAGTCGGCTCCAACTTTTCAGGTGTTGGCTCTAAGTCACGTTTCCAAAAATAGTAACAAAAAGTCCATCATGGAGTCGGCTCCAAGATTCTATGGTGTTGGCTAAACGCGATCTAGAGTCTGCTATAATCTCCAAGGATGTCGGCTCTAAAAATATCCCAAAAATGCAGTCTCTATTTCTCAGGTTAGAGTTCGCTCTAAATATCCAGGTGTTGGCTCCGAAATCTAAAGCGAAAAATAGTTCTCTGTATCTCAGGTTAAAGTTGGCTCTAACTTTTCAGGTATCGACTCTAAACCATGCCAAAATTTTTAAACTATTCTGATACACTCTGGAGTTGGCTCTAATGACTGTTGGTGTCGGCTCCATCTTCTGAACTTTATCAAATACATTCAAACACTGATTCAAACTGACTTTCTATTTAACATTTGAATAATTTACCTTTCTAAATTCCTGAAACATATGTCAATTACATTAGTAACACAAAAATATACTCATGGCTTTTGTTAATCATCAAAATTAATAAATGGGTCAACAAGAGGATAGCTCAGCTTTGTTGGGGCAAAGAAATGGCTCGGAGTGATTTAATCTGAGGGTGACTTGGTTCGAGGATGGCTCGGCCTTGCTAAGGTATATCAGCTCTATTGTTTTCCAGATATGACAGCTTTCTGATCAAAAATCAAAAGTAGTTTTGACCCTTTTTGTCATGTGCGCGAGCATCAGTGCGATGACAATTTTATCCCTCATTACATGCCCCCCACTCCCTAATTGGAAGCGTAGGATTGGGCATAGGGTGTAAAATTTTGGACGGCTTTATTTGATTGAAGAAATTTGAACAGGTGGAGGCATGCTTTGATGCTCTCATAAATGCGAGGCCGTCGTTTCATCATTTCTTCTCATAGCACGAGGAGGAAAACCTGTCACCTTTCACTATTGGCCGTGAACAGAACGGCGTATGGCAAGCCCAAGATTTGGCAGTGCATGGGGATCTTCATCTTGTTGAAATGGTTTAAATAGAAGTGAGAGGCAAGCGGTGGGTTACCTTCTGTTGCGCTTTCTCTCTATCTTCTTCCTTCTAAAATCCTCATCTTAGAATCAGACATGGCCGATGTTTCTTCTGATATTGGAGACAAGGGATGCCCCATTGATTTGGCCTCAACTATGACAGCTGTAGATCTAGAAAGGATCAGTTGGGAATACTGATTTACCAACGACATTCAGATGCAATTTCCTGGTCCTGGACAGAGGGTGTTTGATCAGTTGGAGTCGGGGGTATTCTTTTATGAAGAAAGCTTCAAGTTTGGGATTCGTTTTCCCCTTAACATGCTGGTGAGCAATATAATGACATATTATGGGGTTTGTCCAATGATGATTATGCCAAATAGCTGGCGTTATATCATTGGGTTTATTTTCTTATTTTCATACATGGGGATCACAGTGAAAGTTCCTTTGTTCCGAGCTTGCCATAACCTCACATCTTTCAAATAGTCTTCTTGGCACTATATCCAGCCTCAAAAGAGTTTTAAGAGGTTTTTGAAGGTTTTGACTTCCATTAAAGGATGGAAGTTGCAATTTTTTATTGTCAAATGGAACGATGCGTTCAACTTTTCTTGTCAATGGGGGTCTCTCCCCTCGGATCCAAACCAATGTTCAATGCTGTCAAGAGCAGAGAATGGGGACTTCGATGTTCTATACAGTAGCAAAGTGGTCCCCATCGATGCCCTTTTGACTGAAGAGGCTCTCTATAATGCCGGGCTAAGTCGAGTTGACCCTTTAAGCAAGTGTGACATCTCCTCTTTCATGTTTGATTGTTTTTACAGAGATGTAATTGATTGTTCTATTATTAGCAGGGATTAGATTTGAGTTTGGAGCTCAGATGAGAGGTGCGCTCGTAATCGACTATGGCGATTCGAGCAGAAGGAGAGGCACCAAGCGCCATCGCACTGCCTCATCGACCCCTATGGGAGGGAAGAGGGCCAGGTCCGAGCGAAGGTGATCCTCTTCTTCCTCTAGGTTATAGTTGGCTCTATCGAGCCATTCACAAGAAATGATTGAGTCCCAACCCTTGAGCCTATCGAAGGGGGTCATTATAGGGGAGCCAGCCCCAACCCCCGTCCTAGTGCTGGGATTTGAGAGACTAGCATCTGGTGATGAGGCTGAAGAGGTTGCGGCTTAGGTGGAGCAGGAGCATGGCCAATCGCCCGAGCCATCAGAATTCCTTTACCCTGTGGTCGATGCTATATCCTACCATGAAGGGGAGGGTTCCATGAGCCAATAGAAGCTGAGGGAATTGTTCTTCGAGGATTGGACAATAGCGCTTGCAGCGAGTGTTGTTCCACCTCCAGCGAAAACTCCTCCTCGTAGGGTTAAAGAGGAAGGAGAGGAAGGAAGAGATTTATCGGATGGAGCAGAGGCTTCCCCGATGAGGATGGAAGAGCTTGGACCTCCTCATAGGGGTGAGGAGGAAGGAAGGAAGAGAAGAGACCCTCTAGGTGAAGCAGAGGCTCCTCCGAGGATGGAAGAGCCAAGGCCTTCGGTGATATTGGCAAGCGACAAAGAAGAGATAAGTCAACTCAGTTATCTCCTCGATCCTTTGGATCACGACAATCTTTTTAGTATTCATTGCGAGGGGGTAAACGCCGTCTACCCTAAAGGGGGAGAGAGCAGCCGTCGAGAGATCTTCATTTTGATTGAGGGATTTGAATTGCCCTCTGACTTGGAAGGCTGTGCATTGGTCCCTGATTCATACATTCTAAGGGATATGAACACTTCCTATGTTTGGATGAGTTCTCTTCCCTTTTATGTCTCCTCAAATGCTTTGCGTGGTTTACCAAACCTAATCGTTTGGCTCGATTATAAGCGATTCTTCTCCAGCAAGAAATTTTTAGGCATCTGTCCATGGTCCAGGAATGCAACAGGCGGATCTTGCATGAGGCTGAGGCACTTCATGCCAAAACAAGCTTAGCCAATCAATACTCAGAGGAGTTGGCTAAAGCGTGAGCCAAGCTTGATGAGGTCAAGCGGTTGGGTGAGGATGCCCAATCCGAGGTATTACGGCTTTGAGCAGAGGTAGCCAAGCTTGAGGAGGCTCAGATGATGGCCGATGAAGCTCAATTGGAACTGTTGAAGTTCCAAGGAGAGGCTCAAAGGAAGGTCGACCTCCTTAATAACAGGGCCATTGAAGAAAGATCCCGTCTTGAAGCTTGACTCAAGTCCTATCAAGAGCAGGTTTTTGACCTTATGGCCGAGCTATGTCAGGCATGATCCGATGGCTCTAGGGATAGGATGGACCCTGAACATGCCTGAGGGACATGGGTAGATGTAGGAAAGAGAGGGAGAAGGCTCGAAAAATAGCTAAGAAGGCAGAAGCCGAGGCTGCTTGCCGCGCCAAAGAGGTATGTCCTCTTACTGTTTCTACACCATGATCCATCTCTTTCTCATAGTTAAGGCCGACCTAATCATTTGCTTTATTTGTCATTTTTTCTTTTCTAGCTAGATAAAGCCAAGGCCGAGGTGGTTGATCAAATAATGGCTCTAAATAAGGACTTAGCCTTGAGCTGGGAGAAGTGCTCTGAGTTGGAGCATCAGACATTTAAGGTAGATAATGAGATCGCTCTAGCAATCAAAAATATGAGAGCTCGGAAGAAGTTGCTCGTGGGTGGATTCAATTTTCGAAGGAGGCATATAAAGTCGGGGCGAGCGAAGTTCAGGCGAGGGTAATTTAGGAGTACCCGGACATCAACCCCTCATTTCTAGAGGATGAGAGGTATTATTTTCCATCACCAACAGCTGAAGCAAAGGCAGTGACCTCTCCATCCGATGATGGCAACGATGATGAGGATGTCCCCGGCATTGATTTTGAAGTGGCCCCAGAAGGGGATCCGGCAGAGGCTCCTACAGAGATTGCCAGAGGATCGGGACCTCGAGGCCTGATGTCGAGGAAGCCGGGGTTTCACAAACATTTGCTAAGGAGGATCCGTCTTTAGGGCCTAGTAATAGAATTTAGAGATTGATCCTTTCATATTTTTGCTTTATTTTTGGAACATGGATGATATTATGATATAAATGGACCATCTTGTTTTTCTTTCTATGTTTCACTATTTTGGTGTTTGCGTTTTAAATAGATTTTTAACTCGTCCATGCCTTGCTGATGTTCAGCTTACTACAGAGCTAAATGAATAGTCCCGCTTTGTTATCACTCAGCCTCGTTGAGATACCTCTATCAGATTTGCCGAAGAATATGAATAGTCCGACTCTGCCAAGGCATAAGAGTTCCCTGATTTGGCCGAGATGTATGAGGATGGCTCGGCTCTGTCAGGGCAAGAGGAATAGCTCGGATTTGCCGAGGTAGAGGGAATAACTTGGTTTTGTCAAAATAGAGAGAGCTACGTGACTTGGTCGAAGTGCAGAAAGTGGCTTAGATTCACCGAGGTATATCTTATTTCTTATCAAGGCATTTATCTCCATTTAATGCCTTATTTTTTCCTATGCAAGTTCGCTTTTCATATACACCAAGCACTCGATTGCTACTGGACCACATCATTTTTCGTGGAGGATTTTCCAGGCCCATTCATATTTCGAAGATTTACAGGCGGTTCTTGGCATTTAAGACTCTTGATTCGAGATCGAAAGAAAATTTTCTGCTCTTCATTACGATATGGGGAACACTTTCTACGCATCTAGGGATGCATCAAGTTTGACGTGGCTCCAAGGATGGTGCAGTTGTGGCACTTCAAGTTTTGAAGTCTCCCCTTTATTAATAGTGGCTCTCAGTTTAGAGCCTATAAAAGGGGGAGAGTGGAAGGCACTTGAACACATCCGAGAGAACCTTCTTGCTTTTGTGGGCAGAGAGAAACTTTTATGGCTTCTCTCTTGTTGAGGCTAAGGGTAGCAAGGTCAAGTTTTTCTTTTGAGATTCGACCTGACCCTGACAGTTGAGCCAATGAGGAAGTTGCTGAAGGGAAAGTAACCCTCAGAGGAGGAGTCTCAAAGGTCATACAAAGAGCGCATAGGAACATATATAGGCATCATACAGGGAGCACATGCATGTGCTCTCTATATGGCTCCTTTCACTTGCGATGGAGCCCTGTAAACCCCTAGAAATGCAATTTCTTATGGGCCCTTGGCTTCCATGAGCTTTCCTTCATCCTCAGTCCCTTTGATGAATGCCATGTTGGATCCCTTAGTTCATCCGTCCGAGGGTCCATCATTTGGCTCCTAATGAGGAAGAAGGTGAGCAGCTCTGGGCCGCTTCCTTTGTTTTGTAACGTTGACCAGCAACTTTGTGATATCAATGGAGTCGTCTGATTTCTCTGATTTCTTAGATCAGAAGCAGAAGTAATGTTATCGATCGAAACTATTCATCCGAGCTTTTAGCTTATTTTCTTTTATCTCCTGTGCCGTAATGCACTTGTAATGCCTCTCAAGAGGTTGTAATTTCTTCTAAGCAATAAAGAAGTATTCCTTTTCACACTTCTGTCTTTTGCTACTTTGTTTCTTTCATATTAAGTATTGATTTCTTTGTCATGTTCACATATTTGCTTCATCCCAGTATAAGGACTGTTTATATATTCCAAACCAAATGGGGGGTAGGACGAAAGTCTAGGGCTTTCAAAACACAAAAATACTCCACGGGGTATCCTTTCTGCTATACATAAAAAGAGTGAACATTTTATGTCCGTAGGTCTGACCTTTCGGATGGCAGCACCTGTTCATGATGTTAGTAACATCTTAGGCACTTCGTTTTGGCCAAGCGCTTTGGTGATTTAACTTTGCTTAGTCCTTTATGTAGAGAGTATTTATCTTGACTTAGGCCAGAAGGAGGCCTAGACGGCCCTGCTAACTTTTAATATACGCTCGGTCATGCCGAGAGATGAAACGGGCCTTACCTTACTTTGATGAGGTAGGAACGACTTGTTTGAATTTGCCAAAACACAAGGAAAATCAATCGGATCTGCCGTCACTTTGAAAGAATCACTCGGTTGTGCCGAGGCTTGATAGAATCACTCAGTTCTGCTGAGGCTTGAAAAGATTAAATTTTACTTGGCACTGCTAAGGTATGGAGAGATCACTCGGCCCTACCGAAGTTTGAAAAGATTATATTTTACTTGGCGCTTCCAAGGTACGAAGAGATCACTCAGCCCTACCGAGGCTTGAAAGAATCATTCGGTCCTGTTGAGGCTTGAAAAGATTATATTTTACTTGGCACTGCCAAGGTACGGAGAGATCCCTCGGCCCTATCGAGGCTTGAAAAGATTATATTTCACTTGGTGCTGCCAAGGTATGGAGAGATCACTCGGCTTTGCCAAGGCTTGAAAAGATTATATTTTACTTGGCGCTACCAAGGTATGAAGATATCACTCAGTCCTACTGAGGCTTGAAAAGATTATATTTTACTTAGTGCTGCCAAGATAAGGAGAGATCACTCGATCCTACCGAGGCTTGAAAAGATTATATTTTACTTGGCACTGCTAAGGTATGGAGAGATCACTCGGCCCTGCCGAGGCTTGAAAAGATTACATTTTACTTGGCGCTGCCAAGGTTTGGAGAGATCACTTGGACATGCCGAGGCTTGAAAGAATCACTCGGTCCTACTGAGGATTAAAAAGATTATATTTTACTTGGCTCTACCAAGGTATGGAGATATCACTCAGCCCTACTGATGCTTGAAAAGATTATATTTTACTTGGCACTGCCAAGATAAGGAGAGATCACTCGGCCCTGTCGAGGCTTAAAAAGATTATATTTTACTTGGCGCTGCTAAGGTATGGAGAGATCTCTCGGTCCTACCGAGGCTTGAAAAGATTATATTTTACTTGGCGCTGCTAAGGTATGGAGAGATCACTCGGCCCTGCCGAGGCTTGAAAAGATTACATTTTACTTGGCGCTGCCAAGGTTTGGAGAGATCACTTGGACATGCCGAGGCTTAAAAGAATCACTCGGTCCTACTGAGGATTAAAAAGATTATATTTTACTTGGCTCTACCAAGGTATGGAGATATCACTCAGCCCTACTGATGCTTGAAAAGATTATATTTTATTTGGCGCTGCCAAGATAAGGAGAGATCACTCGGCCCTGCCGAGGCTTGAAAAGATTATATTTTACTTGGTGCTGCTAAGGTATGGAGAGATCTCTCGGTCCTGCCGAGTCTTGAAAAGATTATATTTTACTTGGCGCTACCAAGGTATGGAGAGATCACTTGGACATGCCGAGGCTTGAAAGAATCACTCGGTCCGCTGAGGCTTAAAAAGATTATATTTTACTTGGCGCTGCCAAGGTATGGAGAGATCACTCAGCCCTACCGAGGCTTAAAAAGATTATCGAGCAAAATTTGCTTCTCATTACAGTCTTTGGGAAAGTAATTAAAACAAGAACATTGCAGATTTTTTGTAAGTAAAATTTGGTTGCCGTAAATAGAGTGAGTTTAGCGAAGGCATACTTTACTGGTGAAATATATGAAGGTTTTCTGAGCTCCATGTTCTGGGGATAGATTTTTCATCAAGATCCTGGAGTTTGTAAGTGTCGGGCCTGATTACCTCCGCGACTTGATAGGGACCTTCCTAATTTGAAGATAGTTTTCCCTGTTTCAGTGGCTTTGAAACTGACGCCTTCCGAAGTATTAAATCACCGGGGAGAAAGGATTTTTCTTTAATTATAGTGGAATGATAACGGGCTACTCTTCGTTAATAGATTGCCATTTGGATACGAGCTTTCTCCCTAACTTCTTCTATCCGGTCAAGATTGGTTCGGTGTTGCTCATCATTGAATACCTCCGAATAACTCTCCACCTGAGGGGAGGGGAGTCCAATCTCTATGGGGATGACGGCTTCCGTGCCAAAAGCCATTCTGAATGGAGTCTAGCCTATGGAACCCTCTAAATGGTTTGATAAGCCCATAGCACGTGATGAAGCTCTTCCGCCCATCTACCTTGCGCTCTGCCGAGCCAGGCCTTAATTCCTTGCAGAAAGGTCCGATTAGTTACCTCGGCCTCTCCATTGGCTTGAGGATATCCAACCAAAGTGAGACGATAAAGGATTCCGTGATACTCACCGAACTCATAGAATTTAGGATTATCAAACTATCTTCCGTTGTCAGTGATGATGCTGTGCGGAAGGCCAAACCAACAAATGATAGATCTCCATACAAAGTCCCTAGCCCGAGCCTCAATTATCTGAGCGACTGCCTCGGCCTCGACCCACTTGGTGAAATAGTCGATTGCTACAAACAAGAACATCCTCTATCCCATGGCGAGGAAAAAAGAACCAAGAATATCCATTCCCCACTTGGCAAAGGGCTAGGCAGATGATACAGGCGTTAAGTGAGCGAAGGGGAGCTGGACATTTGAATGTCATTGGCATGAATCACAAGCTCGAACAAGGTCATCAACATATCTTTGCATGGTGGGCCAATAATATCTCTGGCATAACACTTTGTCGTATAGAGCTCGGCCATAAAGATGATTACCACATGTTGGCCCAGATGGCAACCCAAGAGGGGGGGGTGAATTGGGTTCTTTAAAAAATTTAACTCTTTGAAAATATTTCGATTGATATAAAGATGCTCAAATGAACTAAATAAATTGAAGCAAAGCACAAATGAGATTGATAGAGACAGAGATATATATATATGCATGGAAAACACAGAGATTTTATAGTGGTTCGGTGTATCCAACACCTACATCCACTCCCAAGCCGCACTTGGGTCGACACTATGATCCACTTGATTACAGTCGAGTTGTTTTACAAGCTAACAACTCAAACTTGTTGTTTTCTCCTGGGATCACAACGAACCCGGCTGGTTTTTTTCGGGCTCACCAGCACAAAACCCAAACCACAAGCTAACCTTAGCTTGTCCCAAGGTATACTACCTCCACTAATTTAATCCCTCGATTGAATTAGCAAACGACAATGAAAAAATATAGTTTTGAATACAAAATATCTCCTCAAATGAGCAAATATGCAATTAAATAAACAAAGGTAAGAAAAGCCTATTTGAAGCGATTTGGATGTGTGCTTTTCTTCTTTTCCTCTTCTTCCTTGAATGATTGAATCAGGCCTTAGCTCAGATTGCTCAGAAAAATCACAGTTGAGAAGTTGGAAAAAATAGGGCTTTTGCTTTCTTCCTTTTCACTTGGGAAATCCTTCGATTTTGAGCTTTGAATGCTTTAGATTTCTCTTTGGACTCTCTAGGATTGGTTGATGTAAGCTCTGAGTCTTTCCTCTTTGATTTCTCTCTCTTTCTTTCATAGGATTTTTTCTTTTTCATAAAATATTTCTCTCTTTTTGTTCTTATTTTTCAAACGGACGAATCTCCTTTTTATAGACTTCTTAATCCAAGGGTTTTGATGGAAAACTAGCCATTGTGAGATGCTTGGATATTTCTACACATAAAGAAAAATAGCCGTTAGAGGTTAGGTGAAAAATATTACCATTTGAGCTGATCTGTCACTTTGAAAATCCGCATCTGACATGTTGGAGTCGGCTCCAACTTTTTATGTGTCGGCTCTGAGTCGGGGTGTCCAAAAATAGTAAGTAAAAGTTATTGAGGAGTCGGCTCTGAAAAAGTAATGTGTCGACTCAGCGCTTTCGGGTGTCGGCTCCCGAATCCAAAGGTGTCGACTCTAACAATGTCCAAAAATAACATGCTCTCTATGCTCAGGTTAGAGTCGGCTCCAAAATCTCAGGTGTCGGCTTTGCAACTTTTAGGTGTCAACTCCTGAACTCCAGGTGTCAGCTCCGAAAACTAACGTAGAAACCACTTCTCTGTATCTTAGGTTGGAGTCGGCTTCAAAACTATAGGTGTCGACTCCAGACCGTGCCAAAAACTTAGAAATGTTCTGATACGCCCTGGGATCGGCTCCAGACTGTTGAGGTGTCGACTCTAAGTTCTTTACTTAAATAATTTTCCTTTCAAATTTGATTCAAAACTTATTCCTTTATACCTTTTAATTAATTAATCATCCTTAATGCTTGAAACACTTATCAAATATATCAGAATCATGATATACTCATGTCTTTTGTTAATCATCAAAATCAATAATTGGGTCAACAATCTCCCCCTTTTTGATGATGACAAAACATTGAGTATATGCATGATTAATTAATGAAATTTTCAAAGCAGATAAGTTTTCATAGTTAAGCTCCCCCTGAACAAGGTAGCTCCCCCTATGATACTTAAATTAATATATTTTTAACATCTTTTCTCCTTATCAATTAAGTTCATTCCATGCTTGATACTAATTGATTAATGAAATCATTCATATATATGATATCTTCTTTCCATTTAATTGTAACTTTTATGCATATAAATATTTACTTCTCCCCCTTTTTTGAATCAACAAAAAGGTTAAGAAGTATAGATCAATGCATTAAACATAAGTGAATAAAAACTCAATTCAAGTAATTCAAAATCAAGATGCAAAGATAGCAAATATGATATTCATTAGAGTATCAAACATGCATCATAAATACTTTCAACTATATCAAAATGTGCTTTATTACATCAAAATCCTAAACTTTGAAATCTATTACATTAAAAGAAATTTAAACTAAACTTCTAACAACAAAAGGTAGAAACATCAAATTCTGAAATGGTTCTTGAGTTCTTCTAAGAGTTGTCCCATTCCATCCCTTTGAACTCTGATAAATTCATTTAACGTTCTATCAAAGAATGCAGATGCCACTATGATTTTCTCCTGAAGTTATGCATTGCATCTAGAATAAGTCTTGGAATCTCCTCCAAATTCTTTGAGTTCCTCAAATATGTGCATGAGATCATTCTTTAAAGATTCTAAAGAAGATCCAAGAGTGGACTCAATCTTGCTTACCCTTTCATCCAAGGAATAAAATAATTCTCTCAAGCTCATTAGACTACTATCTATCTTAGTCTTCATCTATTTTTTTGTGAGTACTAAAAATTCTTTAAGTTGCTCTAATTGAACATTAGAAAAACCAGTAGAAGGAACAAGCAATGGTACAGGTGCAGGAACTGGAGTAGGTGCCGATGGTGGTGATGATTTGCTAGGCTCTGGTGATGGATGCCTCACTGATGGACCTGCCTCAGATGGTGCAGTGGCTCCAATGTTAGCTGCTCTCTCATCCAGATGACCTTTTCTTTTCCATCTACCATCCACTTTCACAAATCCCATTCTATGCACTGTAGCCAAGCTGTAATAATTAGTGTGCCTTAGGTTTTTCAATGGCTCATTCTCCGAAATCATAACTCCTTGACTTTTGAATGCCATGGTCAGGACCATTCCATAAGGCAAGGTTGATCTTCTCTTGCTCTCGACCTCAGCCATGTACCATATCATCGTTCCTACTAGATTGATTGGCTGACCCGTTAAAATACAGTCTATGATCATGATGTCTCCCTCTGAGACATACTCAAACCTGCCAGTTTTAGGAAATAGGATCCTACCACATATATCATGTAACAGTCTAAGCTCAAGAGGCAACTGATTTGCCCTAACTTCCTTAAATTTGGTAAAATATCTATACAACATCCTTTATAAGGCTCCTGCTCTATCACTGTGACTATTTGCAATCAATCCTACAACAGGGATTTCTAAAGATTTTCCAAAATTTTGGACGTGAGATGGATTCTTCTTCCTCTAACCATACTAACTAATCCTCCATCTCCTCTTGACAATTTGAAGTAAAATTCCTTGACTAGAGCTGGATAAGTGGGTACGTCTAAGGAACATACCTTATCCCAATCGATTTCCTTAATTTGTCTTCCAATAGCAAAACCCTCAGCTTCAAAAAATTCAAAATCCACCTTTCTTCCCATAGTAATGATTTGGCCGGCTAGAGTATCAACTTGTGGTGAGAAGGGGCTAGGAATGGCACTGGGAGTGGATGCAGTTGAGCTGGAGGATGATTCTGGAGAGGGTTCACGCACAGGATGCCTTGCCGTACGCTTCCCCGTCGTTACTCTTCCTCCAAACAATGATCCTCTACGCTTGAGTGCCATTGGGTGCTATGGAGAGGCTAATTTAAGAGATTTAGGGTTTTGAAAAAAGTTTGAGAGAGTTTGGGAGAGTTATGAGTCGATTGAAATGAAAGAGGAGTCGGCTCTGCCCTAAATAGTTAACCTGGGACCACTTGGAGTCGACTCCCGCAAAGCGAGGTGTCGGCTCCAGGTTGCTAATACAGTCAGCATCTGAAGTGGAGTCGGCTTGGCTAAGATGGGTATCGGCTCCGCTAAGGTCTCAGACCAATAGCGACACAGACGAGGTATCGACTCCACTAATAAGGGTGTCGACTCCACTGACAGTTTCAGAAAAAAATAGGAGATTCAAGGATCCGAAACTTCCAAAAGAAAATCAATAAATTTTGGATAAAATCTTTAGAATGTAGAGAATCAAATTGTTCAAATATCTAGATGAATTGTCCTTAAAAACATGAAAGAAATTTCAAAAATTGAATGAATTCTAGATAATCATTCCTTAGGTGTATCAAAATCACTCCAATGGATCTCAAATCCCTAATTCTCCTCTAAGATAACAAAATCTATCTTCACTCAAAGGTTTTATAAATATATCAGCTAATTGTTCATCAGTGTAGACTAATCAAGACAAATGTCACCATTAGCTACATGCTCTCTAATAAAGTGATATCTAATTTCAATATGTTTAGTTCTCCAATGTTGTATAGGATTTTTAGTTAAATTGATTGCGCTAGTGTTATCACATCTAATAGAGTTTTATCAAGTGTTATGCCATAATCTTCAAGTTATCGCTTAATCCAAAGGATTTGAGCATAGCAACTTCCAGCTGCAACATATTCTGCTTCAGCAGTAGATAATGAAACTGAATTTTTCTAGGAAGAAGAAACATGCAATGAAGAAAGGTTCAAAGAGAAAGAGGAGCCTTAAAAGTAGCATGCAAAAGAGGAAGAAGGCAATGAAGCCTTCTATTAATCGAGCCTATTTTCACTGCGGCAAGCACAGACACTGGAAGAAGAACTGCAAGATATATCTTGAAGTTTGAAGCAAGATGCTGGTGAAGAAGAATCAAAAGGTTTGTACATGATACAAACTAATTTATCATTGAGTTCTTCAGTTTCTGACTCATGGGTATTGGATACTGCATGTGGATCTCATATATGCAAGTCATTGCAGGGACTACAAAGAGTTAGAAATTTGAAGAAGGGTGACTTTAAGCTCTATGGCGCGAGTGAAGAAGCCATTTATGCTATAGCTGTGGGTACCTATTTGTTGTTATTACCTTCTGGCAAGATTTTGAAATTAAAAAATTATTATTATTTCAAATATTATTAGAAATATTATTTGTACCCTTGTTATTAGAACAAGGTTTTGAAATAAATGTAAAGAGCAATGGTTGCTCTATCTTTTATTCTAATAAATTGTTTGGACATGGTTTGTTTAATAATGGTCTTCTAATTCTTTTGCTCAATAATAAAGTGTTGCTTATTGATAACAAGAAAAGAAAGAGAGAAGATGTTAATACCACTTATCTCTGGCATTGCCGATTAGGTCATAAGTGAATTTAGGATAAGCAAGTTATACAAAGATAACTTCTTTGAACTTTATGATTTTAAATCATTAGGAACTTGTAAATCCTGCCTCATAGGAAAAATGACAAGTCTCCATTCATTGGACATGGAGAAAGGGCAACTGAGTTATTAGGTCTTATATACACAGATGTATGTGGACCTATGACAACTCAAGCTAGAGGAGGATACTATTATTTCATCAATTTCATTGATGATTTATCAAGGTTTGGACATGTGTATCTTATGAAACACAAGTCCGAAGCCTTTGATAAATTTAAGGAGTATCAAAGTATGGTTGAGAAACAAATTGGACATAGTATTAAAATCCTTCGATCTAATCGAGGAGGAGAATACTTGTCTAGTGAATTTCTTGATCATCTTAAAGACAAAGGCATTCTCTCTGAATGGACCCCTCCTTATACACCTCAATTAAATGGTGTAGCAGAAAGGAGAAATCGTACCTTATTAGACATGGTGAGGTCCATGATGTGCTTCACAGATCTTTCAGTATCATTATGGGGTTATGCCCTAGAAACTGCTACCTATATTTTAAACAGAGTGCCATCAAAATCAGTGACTAGCACTCCATATGAATTATGGAAAGGAAAAAAGCCAAGTCTTCAATATTTTAAGATTTGGGGTTGCCCTACTTATGTCAAAAATGTATTTGGATATAAGTTAAGTGCTGGGCTAATAAATGTAGGTTTATAGGTTATCCCAAAGAAGGTATTGGATAAATCTTTTATCATCCTGCTGACCAAAAGGTATTTGTCAGTAGGCATGCCGATTTTTTGGAAAAGGAATTTATCCAAGAAGAAGGCATTGGGAAGATACTTGAACTCACTGAAGATCAAGACTTACAACCTACTCCTATTGATAATCAACAAGACATTCCTCAACTAGAAATTTCTAAAGATCAAGAACAACCACAACATTCACCTCCTCTCTGTAGGTCAGAGAGTGCGGGGTGCACCTCTTATATGGTTTTGTTATTGGAGATGACAATGAAGCCAATATCATTCAGGATGATGATCCCATGACCTATACAGAAGCGTCGAGAGTAAGGACTCTGACAGATGGCTTGATGCTATGAAATCCGAAATGGACTCCATATATACCAACCAAGTTTGGACCTTGGTTGACCCACCTGAGGGAGTAAAGCCAATAGGGTGCAAATGGTCTTCAAGAAGAAGATTGGAACAGATGGCCAAGTAGAAACCTACAAGGCTAGGCTAGTGGCAAAAGGTTTCAGGCAAAAACATGGTATTGACTATGATGAAACCTTTTTAGTAGCTATGCTCAAATCCATTCAATATTAATTGCTATAGCAGCATACTATGACCATGAAATCTGGCAGATGGATGTAAAGACTGCCTTCCTCATGGATATCTTGAGGAGGAAGTCTATATATCACAGCCAGAAGGGTTTGTCTCAAGTAGGAGACCGCACCAAGTATGCAAGCATAAGAAATCCATTTATGGATTAAAGCAAGCATCGAGGAGTTGGAACATTTGCTTTGATGAAACAATCAAAGAGTTTGGTTTCATCAAAAATATAGATGAACCATATGTGTATAATAAGACAAGTGGGAGTGCCATAGTCTTTTTAATTTTATATGTCGATGACATACTTATCATTGGAAATGATATCCCAATGCTACAATCAGTCAAAACTTGGCTATCTAAACAGTTTTCCATGAAAGATTTGGGAGAAGCATCCTGTATACTGGGTATAAAGATCTATAGAGATAGATCTAAGAGGATGCTGGCTATCCCAATCTAGATACATTGACTTAGTGTTGAAAAGATTCAACATGGAGAAAGTAAAAGAGGTTACTTGCCCATGAGTCAAGGCATACATCTCTCTAAGAAGATGTCTCCTAAGTCACCTGAAGAGAGGCAAAGAATGAACAAGATTCCTTATGCTTCAGCTGTAGGGTCGATAATGTATGCCATGTTATGTACCAGGCTGATGTTGCTTATGCTTTAGACACACAAGCAGGTTTCAGGCTGATCCAGGGGAAGATCATTGGAAAGCTGTGAAAAATATTCTTAAGTACCTAAGAAGAACTAAGGATATTTTTCTTATATATGGAGGATCAGATTTAAAATTGGAAGGCTATACTGACTCCAGTTTTCAATCAGATCCGGATGATAGTAAATCCATATCAGGGTATGTTTTTACTCTATATGGTGGCACCGTCAGTTGGAGAAGTACTAAGCAGCAAACTATAGCTGACTCAGTTACTGAGGCAGAGTACATTGCTGCTAGTGAAGTCGCAAAGGAAGCTGTCTGGATGAAGAAGTTCATTACGGAGTTAGGTGTTGTTCCAGTGATTCAACAACGGTGCCACTTTATTGTGATAACACTGGAGCTATTGCAAGCTAAGGAACTAAGGTCTCATCAGAAATCCAAGCACATCCTAAGATGCTTCCATCTCATTCGAGAGATCATTGAAAGACAAGATGTTGTTATAGAACGAGTTGACACAAAGAACAATATACCAGACCCATTCACTAAGGCCCTTCCTCAACAGCAATTTGATCGTCATTTGGATTGTATGGGAATTAAATACAAAGGCGATTGGCTTTAGTGCAAGTGGGAGATTGAAAGAGTAGTGCCCTAAAAGCCAATCATGTAAGGGCATTTTTGTAATTTCTTCAACTCATGTATGATATTTTATCAATAAAAGGCAATTTTTTGATTCATCATATGTGTGTCTTATATTTATTAAGATTATGATGAACCCCATAAGGTTAGGGCAATGGAATTAGGGTTATGCTGAAGTTCATAATGATGAGACCTAAGTTCCTAAAAACTCTAATCTAAAATGTTCCCAGTCAAGGATCATCGAGTGGGGATCGATGATACCGGTAAGACTGGCACATTCTATGTATGCTCAATAAAGAGGGTGGTTGGTCTCATAGCCACTTGTGTAGAGACACTAATACAAGGATGTGGGTGCTCATTAGGGTATGAGTTCACTGAATTGATCCACATTGAGAACATCTTATGGAGATCTTACTTACTTGTCAAAAGATAGTTCTCTTAGTGGGAGTTGTGCAAGTGATCCTTAGACCTGAGATTACCATAGAATCTTATGCACATGAATCTATGTTTTAGTTCATACTCATTCATGGCTAAGTCATGTACGGGGTGTTCATGGATATGAAGGATTGTGTATGAAGGTTATGAGTAGGTCAACAAGGAATCGATCATTCCTAGTAAGAGGAAAAGTAATCCCAAGTAATCTCATCATATGATGACTCAAGAAGTCTTTGATCAAAGCAAAATGAAATTAGAATAGGTTTCTAATTTTCATTTGTCGAGTCTTTATTATTGATTTGAGATTCAAATGAATAAAATGTTAGGGTTTGACATTTTTCCATACCCATCACTTATTCGGGATAAAGAAAGATCGAAGGATTGAATTGCACATAGTAACTTGCCACTGAAGGTATTTTAGTAATTCCATCAAATTCTCATCTTTTAGGTAGGCATGATACATTGCTAGATGTCAATCTTGTCTTGTAGGTTTTCATGAATTAAATTTATTTAATTCATGAGTCAATTTGAAAGATGGTTCAAATTGGCAACTAGGGTTAGCACGATTTGATCTAATTTGGTTAGTCAGTTTCTAATCGAACTAAATCAACTTAAACCTAGACCTACTGCTGGCTAGATGAGGAACCCAATGGGTCACACACATAAGGGAATTGGTCAAAGAATCATTTTAATAAGATTAATTAATTCAATTTGTTAGCCAATCAGCATGCTAGCACATGTGGCTAACTATCGCTCCAATTTGGGTCGAAATTGATTGAACCAGCTTAATTAATTAATCCAAATTAATTTTAGAATTAATTTGGGATAACCTCTGACCTTATCAACCATTTATTGATTGGATAGGTTGAATTAACAGAGTCCAAAATATAGGACTCTCGAAGGAAAACTATGCGCGTGCAGAATTTTCAAGAACCTAAGAGTCCTTCTGATTTTACTAGGAGGAATTTTCAAGAGCCTAAGAGTCCTTCTGATTTAAGGTACTAGGAGGCATCTTTTTTTTGGGATTTATAGGTCCATTGAATGTGAGAACCTTATCTAGATATTACTGTATTGGATAAGGTTGAATTAATAGAGTCCAGGAGACATGGGACTCTCGAAAGGAAAATTGTGCACGTGTAGAATTTTCAAGAGGCATCTAAAAGTCCTTCTGATTTAAGGCACTAGAAGGCGTATCTTTTGGGGATTTAAGAGTCCATATAAACATGAAGAATTATCTTGACACATGGCAAAATCAGAGGCTATCTGATTTAAGATGGGATGCCAAAAGCATCCCATCAGGTGTGGCGCGCGTAGGAAGAAAGTGCAGAAAATTATAACGATGTGTCCCTTGATTCAAATTGAAATGAATTTAAAAAAATTTATATCCTTTCAGAAGGACGTGGAATGGGTTGTATCCCTTCATTTGATGACTCTGCACATATGGGATAGCATCAGATAATTTTTAGTAATCCTTGTTAAGACAATAGTCTTCCCTCTCCCTCTCCCCTTCCTACAAGCCTTAGTCAATTTAGGACAACTCTTTTCTTAGCCTATACAAGTTTTATTAGGCTTAAGAAAAGGGTAAAAAGGGTCCTAAGAACCAAGCCAAGAAGTCAAGAAGCCAAAAAGAGGTTTAAGTCAAGTTCGTGAGCATATCTTTGATCAATTCTCGTGTGGATCACCATTGGAGGGCGAACACTTGGGCGCCTACTGGAAAAGATTGGATAACCGACTTCCTTCTTTCTTCACCAAGTACTATGGTATGTTCCTCTACATATATGTTACATTTTATGACTAATTAATTGTTATAATCAAGGAGTCTTGGGTCTAAGATTTCGGTTGATTAGGATTTCAAGGTTAAAATTTTTTGAAATCCAGCCTTCCACTGCATGACTGGAACCCAACATTAACTGAATACAAAGGAAAATAGAAGGTCAATAACATCCACATTGAAATCCTCTCTTAGAAATGATTTTACCTAATGCTATTTCACAGAATAGATATAGTATGAATATCGAATTGATTTCTATGGAATTGATTCAAGAAATTTGCATAGAGTTTATAACCAATTTCTTCTCTCTAGCTGAGTTTTAATGCATGGTTTCTTTTTATTTATCTTTTTTCTCTACATGTCAAGGAAATTTGCATCAGAGTTTATAACCAATTTCTTCTTGTTATATTATATAAAGGTTGCAAGTGCGAATACCATCCAACACAAGTTTGTTTCGCTCCATTATCGATAAAAGCAAAAGGTTTCTGCTAACACAAATTATGTCACACAAATAGTTCCACTAGGATAATTGAAAGGAGCACATCAAAGGTCTATTCAAATATTTGAAATGTTGGGACCTGCCACAATTCTTAACACAATTGACTAAAGAGCTATCTAGTACCATTTGTGGGACCAAATAAAAGAAAAAAAAATTATTGCTTTTATATTCAGTCTGGTAAAAAGAACATAATTGCCTTTATCTAGGATCATTAGAGTATATAAAGAATAATATATGAATAACTATATTCATAATCTGTTAAAACAAGAGTTTCCCACACATTACAAATTTTTTTTTTTTTTTTACATGTTGGACACTTGACACACTTCATACATGTTAATTTTTGGCAATTCTGCATGATGACAAATCAATTAGCAAACCTTTTAGTCCTTTTTTTTGAGCTAGAGGAGCAAATGTCAAAGTGTTTGGACCCTGAAGGAGGTTGTTGCAGCTGAGGAGTTTGGGCAATTACTGTTTTCACTCCTTGAGGACAAGGATCTCGGAATACATCTATGCAAGAATCCATCTTCGAAACCTCCCACCTGCCACTTGAACTAACGAAAGAAATGGTTTGCTAAAGAAAATGACACCTGGGGTTCAGATGACCCTCAACACCAGACACCAAAGGTGGAAGAGGTGACATCGAGATGGCAATATCTGTCGATCATTAAAACCAATTTATTAACTACTATAGACATAAATCAAAACATACTAAATTTATACAAACATATACAAGAAAATTACATATGCTAGCAACTATTTTGTATAAAATACTTCTAGAAACTCAAACAGATGAAAATATATCACACGTATGAGTAAAGTTGTCTAGATTAAGTTAAATTGTTTTTGTAGTATTATTCTAAGCCTGAGTGTGGACAATTGCTTGCATGGGGGCTCTTATGAAAAAATTGTCTCTGAAACATTATAGCTAATGCCCAAATCTACAATTTATCTACACCCATTATATATCCCATGCAGTGGGGGCAGAAAAATTTAGTCCTAAAGTCCTAAGAAAAATATTCACGGTACAACTAAATATCCAAGCTTATGAATAGCTGTATAGAAGAAGGATAGCCATAACAATGACCAACGGATATAGAATCCAAGAGAACAAAGGATAGAGGTGATGAATATTTAGGACAAGCACATGCAAATTTCGGTTGGGCAGTAACAAACATATGCAAGTTCCTTACGCACTAATTTGTCGCTGCATATAAGCCCTGTTGTCATTAGCAATCTATCATATATGCGTATATGAGAAGTCTTCAAGTTCAACAAGCTAGAAGAACTCATCAAGGGAGAGAGAGTCAATTAATCTAAGCAAAGGTGGAGTCAGTCAAAGCCATCTGAAGCAGATACCGGTGTTTGCTCCACAAAGTCATGTTTCCAAGCTAGGCCTCTGTTTGCTCTATCCGTTTCTTCTCACTCGTCTTTTTCTAAAACAAACCTACTCATGCTCCTTATTTAAATACATACATGCCTGATTCATCTCTAGATCATGCATGGTAGAATATAAATATACATATCCATACATTAGACAAATATGAAAAGATTATGGTGCGGACACCATCCCTCATCAGATTAGTTAGGCTGGTAAGCTTGAAAAAGACTACTACCTAGTAAATGGACACGCATACTAAAATCTGCAGAAAGCAAGCATCGACTAATAAACTATAGCACTTGCCACAAATATAAACTAATCCATATACAAATGATAGGGGGATGAGTAAGTGTTCAAAAATAACTCACTTTGTTGAACCCAACAATTAAGGATATAGGAACCCACCCCTGCTCGTCCGTGTTTTGTGGCCACAAGTAAATATCCTTGCACAAATTTTTAGAACTGGATGGAAAAGAAAAAAGAAAAAAAAATACTAGTTTAACAAACCTTCCACTAAAAAAAAAGTAATACTAGCTTAACAAACCTTCCATTAGTCACTAGAAAGATTACACTTATGGACTAGAGAATCACCTGAAGTATTAATTTATCTGTTTCAGTAACATTGCATGCTGAGGATCCATTGCCAAGAAAAACATTGCAGGGGCACTGCTAGATGAGCAACAAAAGGCAAACCCCTGAGAGCCATAGGAGGTGGTGGGGGTGTCGCAACATAATACACAGAAGGAATATCTAACAAAACACCAAGGCCGTATTAAAATCAACACCATACAATAGGATAAGCCACCAACAAACTAGAGGTAGGCACTGGGCCATGCCGCCCATGGGCTGGCACGATCCGACACGAAACGGGCCGTGCCTAGCACAGCCTAATACTGCTATAGTACCAGCATGGCCCATTAAACCGTGCTGTGCCGGCACGACCTATTAAACCATGCCGTGCCGGGCTCGAAAAGGCTTTTCCTGTAATACAAAGGAAAACGGAAGGTCAACAGCATCCACATTGAAATCCTCTCCAAGAAATGATTTTACCTAATGCTATTTCACAGAATAGATATAGTCTGAATATCGAATTGATTTCTATGGAATTGATTCAAGAAATTTGCATCAGAGTTTATAACCAATTTCTTCTCTCCAGCTGAGTTTTAGATGCATGGTTTCTTTTTATTTATCTTTTTTTCTCTACATGTCAAGGAAATTTGCATCGGAATTTATAACCAATTTCTTCTTGTTCTGTTATATAAAGGTTGCAAGCGCGAATACCATCCAACACAACTTTGTTTCGCTCCATTATCGATGAAAGCATAAGGTTTCAACTAACATAAATCCATGTCACACAAATAGTTCCACTGGGACAATTGAAAGGACACATCACAGGCCTGTTCAAATTTTTGAAATGTTGGGACCCACCATAATTCTTAACACAATTGACTAAAGAGCAGGCCTATTCAAATATTTGAAATGTTGGGACCTGCCATAATTCTTAACACAATTGACTAAGGAGCTATCTATTACCATTTGTAGGACCAAATAAAAGAAGAAAAAAAAATTTATTGCTTCTATACTTAGTGTGGTAAGAAAAACATAATTGCCTTTATCTAGGATCATTAGAGTATATAAAGAATAATTATATAAATAATTATATTCATAATGTGTTAAAACAAGAGCTTCCCAAACATTACAATTTTTTTTTTGACATGCTGGACACTTGACACACTTCATACATGTCGATTCTTGCTAATCTGCATGATAACAAATCAATTAGCAAACCTTTTTTATTTTTATTTTTATTTTTTATTATTTTTGAGCTAGATGAGCAAATGTCAAAGTCTTTGGACCTCGAAGGAGGAGATTGCTGCAGCTAAGGAGTTTGGGCAATCGTTGTTATTACTCCTTAAGGATGAAAGAATTGGTTCAGAGATTAGGAGCAGTGCTTCATGGGCTGAAGGAGATGTCAACTGAGCTCAAACCTAGCGCTAATGGTGTGGAAGAGGTGATCTCTAAGGTGGCATTATCTATCGATCATAAAAGCTAATTTATCAACTACTATTGACTTAAATCAATACATATTTATGCAAACATATACAAGAAATTGACATATGCTAGCATTTAATTTGTGTGAAATAATTCTGGACGCTCAAACTGATTAAAAGATATCACATGTATGAGTAAAGTTGTCCAAATTAAGTTAAATAGTTTCTGTAATATTATTCTAAGCCTAATTGTGGATAGTTTACTTGTTCACTATCTATACCCATTATATCCCATGCAGTGGGGGCAGTAAAAATTTAGTCCCAAAGTCCTAAGAGAAAATTTCAAGTTGCAACTAAATATCCCAAGCTCGTTGTATTACTTTCTTTGCCATAGATCCATTATGGCTTCTGTTTTCTTTTCCTTTTTTTCTTTGAGATCAGCAGCATCTACCAATAATTCGTTAAAAGCATGAATTGAGGTAAAAGAAAGACGACTTGAACTCAGATATCTTGTATGAACACCGAAAGGCATTACTAACTCAAACCAGCTGGCAGCCTCAGCATCCATTGCTACCATTTATCCATATTCTAATTCAGATCATGACAGTCAACATAAGGAGGGCACATACTGTATCAAATTCAACTCAATTGAATGGTTACCAACTAAAAGAAGTCATAAACTTCAAGCATGAAAAGATGGTAAATGAGTCAATTCCCAGCTTTACTGTCACAATATATAAAACCACAATAAAGCCCTTGTTAGATACCAAAACTTACCTATCAAGATGGATTCCATTTAGGATCGAACTCTGAGCCTCATCTTGTAGCTATTCACGACGGTGCCAGCACATAAAAATGGGGGCTCACCTTTCTAATTTCCATATGATAGCCCCAAAATTTTCAAAAATATTAACCTGAAAAAAGATGAGATGAAGGTTTGAATTAGAGTTAGAAAATAAAACTATCATTATAATCCAATAGATAAGCTACCACTTCCAAACGATTGACATAATTGAAAATTCTTTTTAATATATTTCATAACAAAAAAAAAAGCAAGAAGCTATATCCGATAACAAAAAATAAAACAACAGAAGACATCCATCCTTCACTACTTTCATCTAAGAGATTCATAAAAGAAACCCTTAAAAACCCAAAGTGCATCTCAGACTTTTCTTCTCTTTTCCAAATCCCTTGACTTTCAAACAACTAAATAATCCGGAATATAGGCTACTCAAATTTTAAATTTCAAATCTCTGTATAGTTTTCCAAAATGTGCATATTGGCTCCTCAAAATTCAAAAAGCAAGACACAAAATCAAAAAGGTCGGACCATGCAATGAAACCAATAACACAACAATCTAGTGTTTAATCAATAAAAGGAGTCTTCTACAATTAAAAATTAGAATTCACATCAGAACTTATTGTATATATAAATTGGAATGAGATTTTTACATTCCTCTTGCCGTTCTTCTTCAGCTTGCATCCGAGAGTAAATTTATATGGGCATATTCGGTGAGTGATATACAGCTCCCACGCGATACATGAGATGGGTTTACAGAAGTGGTTTCGGGTAGCCCCTCGAATTTGAGCCTCTAGTTGTGAGATACATTCGAATCTGAGCCTCTGGTTTTGTTTTGTTCAAAACATTGTGCCTCTGATTTAAGAGAAGGGATAAACATCATGGGCAATATCTGACTATCATGTGATGTATGCGATGGGTTTTCAAATTGTTTTTTTTTAAATTTTTTTTAAAGATATAATTCAGTCTATCATTTTAAAAAATAAATAAATAGATGCCTCTAGTTTTGTTTGTTGAAACTTTTTTTTTAAAAAAAAAGATATTAGTCCAGCTTATCGTTTCAAAAAAAATATTTGATTCATATGGATTGATTTCATATGGTTTAGAGGTAGCTTCAGTTGGACGCCTCTAGTTTTGTTTTCTCAAGATTTTTTTTTAAGATATTGATATCACGCGTTATGTGTGATGCCTCATTTTGGATGCACCTCGTTTGGATGCCTCTAGTTTTATTTTCTTTTAAAAGATATTGATATCCGGCTGTCACGCGATGTACGCAATGGATATTGGTTGAGCCTACTGTTTTAGAAATGGATAGATATCGGTTGAGTATATCGTTTATAAAATATGGATTTATAAAATTACAACTCATCTAAGAATATTGGTGATATCCGGCTGTCACGCAATGTATGCGGTGGGTTCTTGGTCACCCTGTTTGAATGTTTTAAAAAATAAAAATACTTTTTATCCATTCCATTTATATCTTCTTTGTATTTCTTTGATAATGATCTGATCATATCTTTCTAAATTTAAATTTAAAATTATTTAAATTGAATGATATTTAATTAAAATTTTTCTATGCCATGATATATTTAAAATAAATATATTATCAAAAAATATCTAGCATCTAAATGGAAGGGAGCAAAATCTTTAAACATCTAAATGGAAGGGAGCAAAATCTTTAAACAAATCAAACTATGGGCATACCCAAGCGGCATACCCCTCGTGGTAAAAAAAATATTGTTTCACGTCTCTATAATATTTATCATCCATCATTGACAATATGTTAGATAATCTTGACTCAAAAATATCAGCAACTTTATGTGCCCTATCATCCATCATTGACAATATTTTAGATAATCTCGACTCAAAAATATCAAGCTAACTTTATGTGCCCGGCCATGGGAGACCACTGAATGATCTCATTTTGATCCTTCCGGTCTCCGTGCCCATTCTAGCGCTTGATCAGGTCTATATCCATAATCATAGAAGATCTCTTCACCGGCTTCAATTCGTTATTTCGCAAAAATTGAAACACGATGGTCACCACCGTCATTATCTGAAACAGTTGGCGTACCTTGGCATAACAATTTGGATTCGACGAATGATTCGCAAATTTCAACTTGTCGCCGTAGCGATCCACTACGTACTGATGGATGCCTTTGGGATCGAACTCTGAGCCTCATCTTGTAACTATTCATGATAGTGCCAGCACCTAAAATGGAGGCTCGCCTTTCCACAGGCTAGCTCCAAAATTTTCAAAAATATTAACCTGAAAAATATGAGATGAAGGTTGAAATTAGAGTTAGAAAATGAAACTATGTCATTATAATCCAATAGATAAGCTACTACTTCCAAACAATTGTCATAACTTGAAAAATCTTTTCTTTGATTTCATTACACAAAAAAAAAAAAATGAAAGAAAAACAAGAGATTTCAGGTATGGTTGAAGACATCCATCCTTCACTATCTTCATCTAAGAGATTCCCAAAATAGCACATGATGGAGAAAATAAAACATAAAAGAAACCCTTAAAATAGTTACACAACGAAGGTATGCATTGAAAATGAAAAAGAACAAAGTTTTTTTGTGGAATAGAATTAGGACAAGAAATAAATATAGATCAACATATTACTAAACCCTAATATCATATACTGAAGAATCTATGCAACCAGAATTATCTCATCATCTGCAAAATTGAAAATGATGAGAAACAGAGATATCTACACCTTGCCAAATGAAGATTTAAAGTTCAACAAAAACTACACCGATCAAAACAAAGAACAAAAGGAGAGGATAAAGGCGTTTTACTTGACTGCAAGGGCAGCGGGAAAAAAAATCCTATAGCGCATCTCAGACTTTTCATCTCTTTTCGAAATCCCTTCACTTTCAAACAACTAAATGTTCTGGAATATAGGCTACTCAAATTTCCAATTTCAAATCTCTATATAGTTTTCCAAAATATGGATCAAGATTCCTCAAATTTCAAAAGAGTAAGATACAAATCAAAACCAAAACCAAGATCGGACCATGCAATGCAACCAATATCACACCACAACCCATCCGAATCTATCAACAAATAGAGACCATGAAGATTTCGAATCAGATTTCACATCAGAACTTAATAGAATCAAAACAAGGTACGACAGAACATGAAATAATGAGATTTTTACCTTCTTCTTGCCCTTCATGTCCAGCGGTGATTTCCACTCTTTGTGAAAACCTTGCATTCGGACATGGTCTGAGAGCAAATTTATATAGGCATAATATTCGGACGATATCCGGCTATCACACGGTGCAGCGGTTTGTTGAGCCCATCGTTTCACAAAATGGATAGACATCATGGGCATATTCGGCTATCATGCATATTAATTGATGATTTATTTGATGCTAGATATTTTTAAAAAAATCCAAATTAATGCCAACAAAATGCATTGTTTGGATAATTGATTTCAAAATCATATATTTTTTAAAAAATATATTTTTTTAAAAATATTTTTTAAAAAAATTTTTAAAAAAATTTGAATTCGGACTGCTATATACTTACACAGCAAGAATACTGATGGTCCGCGTGAAATCAATTATATGAATGTCAATTAATCTTGCTTTATTCCCTATTGTTTCGATTGAGGCTTAGAAAATTTTCTATGGCAAACGTTCTTCAAACCCAAAACATCCTTTAAACCCCTAGTTTCTAAAACCAGAGGCAAAACAAAACCAACGGCGTACAAACTCCACCGGATACATCCACATGGCAAAGATATCACCGAATGTCAATATAAATTTGCTCTTAGACCTGGATGGATGAGGGGGAGGAGGTAAAAATCTTTTTCATTTGGTATTCTTCTGACCTTGTTCTGATTTTATATACATAAGTTAAAGCTCTAATGTAATTTCTAATTGGAAATCTTTGTGGCTGTGGTTTATTTGATTAAAAATTAGATTTTATACCCATAGCCTATTTGCGGATATTGGGTAGAAAAATATTCCAGAATTTTTTGTTGTTTGAATATCTTTCAGTCGGGGGAGAGCTGGTGTACGTCTGGATTTTGTGATTTATAAGGGTAAAAATCAGTAGGAAAAGGAGAAGAAAATTCAAGACGTTTCTAGAGCTCAATACCCTTTTGCAGCGCTATAAAAATTTTGTGTTTTTTCTCGCACTTTTCATCAAGTAAATCATCCATTCGTTTTTCTTGTTCTATCTTTTGATCGGTGTGGTTTTATTAAACTTCTAACTCTCCATTCTGTTACTTTGGGAATCTCTTAGATGGAGACAGTACTAAAGGTCTTCAACCATGCCCCCATGTTATTGTTTCATTTTTCTGTTTAGTGATGTAGCATTCTTTCTTCTTGATCTTTCATTATAAAATTTGATAAAAAAAGTTCTTCAATTACATCAATAGTTTGCAAGTAGCTTGTTGATCACATTATATTATATGGTTTTATTTTCTAACTTTGATTGTAATCTTCAGCTCATATTAGTGCTTGGGATAAAAGTACTGGAGTAAATATGCAAGCTCCTTTTTTTGCAGTCAAACTTTTGGAAATTTAAGGACCATCATGGCATGGAAAGGCAAACCCCCATATTTATTTGCATCCATCTGGATAGGTAGTTAATTCTGGTATCCAACAACAGCTTAATTATGACTTCTTTTAGTTGGTAAGCATTCAATTAAGTTGAATTGATGCAGTGTGTGCTCTATTTCTGTTATGTTAATTTGATGCTTGAATTTAAGTTTACTTTTTCTCTCTAGTTTGTTTGCTGATTGCCATGATCTGGATTAGAATGTAGAGTTGTGAGAATGATAAATGGATGTTTGTGATTAGTTAATAGGTAGTGATGGATGCTGAGGCTGGTAATGCCTCTTGGTGTTGATGCAAGATATATCAGTGTTCAGGTCCTTCCTTTAACCCAATTCATATTTTTAATGAATTGTTGATAGATGTTGTTGATCTATCAATAATACAGGCTGGTAATGCTTTTAAGTAATACAGCCAGCAAGAATATTTAGTTGTAACTCGAAGGAAATTTTCTTAGGCCGAGGAACTTTGGGATTCAAATTGCTGCTGCCCCCACTGCATGGGGATTATGGGTATAGAAGCTAAATTGTTTTCTTTGTCCCAGATTTTGTTGGAGCTATTTGGATCTCATCAAATTTCTCAGCTATTTCTATCTCAGATGGATGTGACCAAAATACCCAGGTTCACCTTTACTTTACTTATTTCTTTCTTAATTTTCTACATAAATAATGAGAAATTCAGAACACAACATTTTTTCCAGGCATAAATCATTTCAGTTCATATGTTTTTCTATAAAATTTTTCTATAATTTCAGTAGTAGAAACATTCTTAATTAGTTAGTGTAAGTTAAATCCAATATCTACATATGATTGGTCAGCTAGGTGGCTAGATGGATGTCATGGCTATTAAGCCTCTTGAGCTTGCACTTTTGCAAAAGCCAACTACTTGTATATTATTACTTATACTTTTTGTTTTTATTTATTCTCTTCCCCTATCAGGTTATCTTTGGTACATGGTAATATAATATTATTAAGAATCTTATATTCCTAGTAATCTTAGACTTAATAATCAGATTTTTAGAAATGAAGGTTACTGTGTTTGGATTTAATAACAAAGTACGGTAATTAGTTCCTTATATTTTAAATTTTCATATAAATCTTTTAAGTAGCTCTTTCTTTTTTTTTGTTAGAATATAAAATGTTCGGATAAAATCAAAATTCTTTGCAACTGATTTTAGAATATTATATATATAATATAAATTATAATATTAAATGCAAGGTTATAAATATTAATAATTTAAAATTTAATATATACATATAATATATAAATTTATTTTAAAATACTAAAAATTACATTAATATTAAATTTAATATTAATATAAAAAATTATATTTTGTATTTAATAATTAAATATAAATATAATATTAAATATTTTAATGTAAATTAAATATATAATCAGATTAAGTATTATTAAATATTTATATGGAAGTTAAGTATAATTTAAGGTTACTAAACTTTGGTAATCTTGAGTACTCACCTTTGAAATGGGAATTGGATTGCCATGATTTGTAGTAATGTTAGATTTTCAGGAATTAAATATTATTACTTAGATCACCATATCTAATTTCCAAACATGATAATATGCATCATAATAAAGAATTACCAAGATAGATTATCTAAATCAAAGGACTGCTTAGTATTATTTACTTTGTAGTATCCACTCACATCATACTTGTGAAATTGAAATTTGAATAAGACCTTTATACGCTTCATATTTGTTGCTTTGCTAGCATCATGAGATTTAAGGCCTCAAAAGACACAAGTCCTCTCTCTTTTCATACTATGAATAGAAAGATGTAACCTCTCTTTCATTACCCTAAACTACTACTTGAATGTTGATTGAGCAAGTAACCATGCTGGATGTGTGACTTATTTGTTTATTATGGAAAGCATGTGCAAGCAATTTTTTTGACTATTAGCAATTTATCTATTTGCATTTGCTATTCTAGTAGCTTGATATATTGCTAACATGATTTATGGCCTATTGCTAGAAGTATCGATGAGGTTGACATCATTATATCTTCCAATAGAAGGATCATCAAGGAAGAAACTCATGTGACAAAGAACCAATGAAGCATATAAAGAAAGATGGTTGCATCGCAAGTTATATCAACATAAACTTGAAAGAAGATTCTATGAGATTCATGTTAAATTACAATTGTGAGCTGAAACAAGTGCTTGAAGACCATTAGATTCTCTCATTTGCAGAAGAAGAAACATGTCATTTAGTTTAAGGTTTAATTAATCAGAAGCTGAATGCTTTAAGCTAGGGTGACTTGATGCAACATATATAAGCCCACAAAAGTTCGGCAAAGAGTATATAAGACAAATCTTGATCAAAATAAAAATTTTTATTTAGTGTTTCTTCAGAGTCTTATTTTTATTAATAAGATTCTTATTTTTGTTAACATCAAATAAATTTATTATTTTAAAAATATTCTAATTGTATAATAGCTTCGTAGTGTACTCTATTGAATCGATGAATTAAGTAATAAAATTTTAAAATTCTCTTTTACTTGCTTGGACTAATTCTTTTGGAGTGGTGCTAGGCCATAAATTTTGTAGAGTGGCTAGAAGTGTTGAATCGAAGACCCTCAAAAAGCTGATGAGGGACCAATAATTTTTTTAAGCTTGCCTGCTTTAAATTTGATATTAAATTCAAACATAGTACTTATCCCTCCTTTATTACCCTCTTTCTTCTTGATTTTGTTGTTGTAAAACTTTAGTTCTAAAAAACAAAGAGTCAAGCCTCATGGCCACCATCTCTTTAACTTTTTTGCATTATTTTTTCTTATTTTTTATCTTAAAATCCTATTCTACAAGAAAAGAGAAAATGAAAAAAGGGAAAGGAATGAAAAATAAATTATAAAATTGATGAAAAAAAAGAATGAAAAAAAAGAGGAAAGAAAACAAAGAGAAGAAAGAAGGTTCTCCTCATAACCAAGTATACCACCTTCCTTCCTCTTAATCGGGCGCTAGAATCTTCATCATAGCATAGAAGACTCAAAGAGAAGGTTTCTGTTGAGGGAGATTTTATTCACCTTCAAGATGAACCATCGAATCTTAAACGAGCTAACTCTCCCCCCACTATAGTTGGTCACTACCCTCGCCACTGAGTGTCAACGACTAACTCCATCATTGCACTAGTCATTAACATCGCTCAGTCCACTCTTTACATAATTCCATAGGTCATGAGAATGGCATGACTCAAGCTTTTAGTTCTAGGTCCATCCCAATATTGCAGCCACCGCCACCACTATCCGATCCCCTTTCATTCCTATTTTACTAGCATAAAGAGCATATTTGAGAGGATAGAATCTCTAGTTACCTCGCTTACCTATGTTGACAAAAGAGGTCTTTGATTGGTTTGATTAACATAGGTCTTTGCTTGTTCCAATCAAATATTACTATTGTAAACGTCCCTTTAGTGAAATGAATTCTTCCTCGATGGCCTCTCCAATTTTGCCCTTGGAATTCTCTTTCATTGATTGCAGTCTCTATTAATATAGGGTATTGCTACATCAGGACTCAGTGAGTATCCTTGTATTTGGTACATTATTTTCAAGTACACAATGGACATATTCTACTACCCTTGGCATATGCATGCAGTAGCCCTATTGGCTCCTTCAACATAGAAGACCATATTGCTCAATTAGAGAGGTAGGTTGATGATGTGTCAATCAATTCCACTACAAGAAAATCTTGAAATAGCAACGCAAAATTAGCGACGCATCATTGCGTCGCTAAATTACGACCACATTGCGATGCCGCTGCGACAACAAAAAATTGCGACGCAGTTAGCGATGCATTCGTGACTCAATAAATCAGATAATCATAAAAATTAAATTTTTAATTTAGCGACGCAAGTAATGCATCGCAATATTTTTAAATTTAATTTTTATAAATATAATTATAAAATAAAAATATTGCGATGCAACACAGTGCATCGCAAAGTTTTAAAAAAAATTAATTATGTTAAATAGCGATGCAATAGCGACGCAATAAACCAGAAAATTAAAAAAATTTTTAATTTAGTGATGCAGGCATTGCGTTAAAATTATTATAAATAAATTAATTTTATAAAATAATTTATGAAATAAAAATATTGCGATGCAATTCAGTGCATCGCAATGTTTTTAAAAAAATAATGGATGGATGTAATATTGACCCGCTTCCATAGTTGTACACCTAAAGATAGTGCCAATCAGCATGCCACTTCTATTTTGCAACAATAATGCAATAAAATTGCAAGAATTCCTCAACCCTCAACCAAAACTCATACATTGAAGATATTCATAGAAGAGTTTAGCTTAAAGTGTTTCATTTTCAAGGTAAGTTGAAGTCTAATGCCTTCATAGACTGGCTTACATATATTTGAAGATTATCTTAACTATTACAAACTATCTAGTCATGAAGAAGGATGATTTTGCTCGAAGAGAGTTGAAAATGCTACTCATAATCATGACAAACCTATTGATACTTAGATTCCATGAAAATAAAATTGAAAAGAAAAAGTATTTATTTTTTTGACTATCACAAATACCTTAAAAGTTCTACCAATAAGCCAACTCTTCAAGCAATGAGATACTATACTCAAATCTATTATCCTATTTATACTAAAGCCATGGTCCATGATGTCAAATATCTTTTATGTTAAAATTGAAAAATAGAATGTTCCTGCAATTGTTAAAGATGAAATAAAAGATAAAACAATAATGATTCTACTTAGACCAAAAAAAAAAAAAATCAAGTGGAGAAAGACAAAATGAGTATCATGGTTGAAGAAGTAAATGAAGAACAAAGTTCTGCATATAAAAGAGCCTGTCATTGAGATATTTGATGATACTGCTGATGAAAAACTTATGAAATAATTTATTGAATCTACAATCTCGGTTGATCAAATAGCTTACGAAAAAAATATAAAGATGATATAATGACAAATAAATTAATTGAAGAAGATGTTTTTATTTATAAGGAAGGTAAATCTAATGAAAGGGAATAGATTGAAGTCCATAAAGTTTATCTAACTCACTATATAAATAAATTTAAAGGCCACTACATCTTATCCTCCATCAATTCATTGAGAACCAAATCTTTCAAGATAGGAGGAATTGATGTTGCTAAAGTCGTCTCACCTATAAAATGTCATCACATTCAAAATTTTTATTCATCACTTGGCTTATATAAACTTCAATTAATTCAATGTTTAGATCCCATGCAAAAGGATGCAGCAAAGACTAACATTAATGTGATTTATTTTGTGAGGCGTTCATGCCTACCAGGTTCCATAATGCTTTAGAAAGATGGTGCCAAACCAACTCACGGATGATTGTTTGACATCTTGATTTCTATGAGTGCTTTTCTTTGTAAGGCAAGCATTGAAGGAACAATAGATATTGGGAAGTGATTTTGTAATGATTCCATACAATTTCAAATGTTTATATGGATATAAGCACCAAAAAATAATAACCTTGTAATATTAATTTAGCTTATTAGCTCTGAAAAAATAGTACCCATTAGTAATTACGTACTAAATCAAAATTACAAGACTCCTGCTTTGATTGATGAAAGCCATTCATGAAGAAATAAAATGATATTGTGCGAGTGACTTTGCTTGAGAATAAATGTGATTACAAGCTTAAGCGTTGATGCAGATACTTGATTAAATTACTAGACGTGAAACCCCTGTAAAGAGATTGTTAATATATGTTGGGGATGTACCTTGATCCCTACTCAAGTAGACTACTGTGTTCTTAGATATCAAAGTGCACCTTGGTAACTATCAAGCGAACAAAAGGTCAATCCAAGAACCATGTGAACATGGCTTCATTTTGCCTCTTAATATTGACTTCTTTGTAAAGATTTCATGGTGCACGGTTGTAGCGACGAGCATGACCCACACATCTGAGGCTGGGCATGAGCCACATTGAGAGTAAAAAGGATAATTCAAAGCATGAGGGCCAGACCCAAACTTGGGTTGAGCATCGCTTTGCTTGAACTCAGTTTGGTGGAAATCTCTTGAAACCTTATAACCCCATCCCAACCCAGCCTGCATGTATATTATATTATACTAAATATTAAATATATTAATAAAAGCATCAACCATATTGGGTGATGGTTAAGGCATGGGCTATATTAATTATATATATATATTAATATTTATATATGTGCATGTTCTCGAGATGGATTGGGTTGCCTATTTTCTTTTAGCTCAGACTTTGGTTCAAATTTTGAATGGGCCTTAAAAAAATCAGATCCGTGCTAAAAGGCTCGGGATGGCCTATGAGCCATTTGACCCATCGCCCTCCAATCAAATTTTTCATATTTCTTCCCCAGAATATTCCTAAATGGAGCAACAAGAATACACATTATGACCACTTTAGAAAGATGAAGTCTCTGCACTTAAAGTATTAGCTGGATTAGCAATTACAATAATAAAAAAACCATAATTCCAAGATAATTGAAGTCAATCTAGAGTCATTTTTTTATGAAATGCAAAAATATTAAATCTTTTTTTATTTTTAATTTTTTCATATAATTTTTAATTTACCTCCATCCTAATTTTTTTACATATTAAATTATTTCTTCGTACCGATGCATCCCTAAATCTACATTTCAAATGCCTATATTCACTATGGCAAAGAACATAATTGCCTTTGTCTAGGAGCATTAGAGTATATGAAGAATAATTATCTAATAACTATATTCATAATTTGTTAAAACAGAGAGTTGCCCAAACATCACAAATTTTTGTTTTTTGTTTTTTACATGTTGGACACTTGATACACTTTATAACACTCCTCAACACTTCATACATTTCAAGCTTTGGCAAGTATAACAAATCAATTAGCAAACCTTTTAGTCTTCTTTTTAAATTAAAATTGCAAATGTCTAAGTGTTTGGACCCAAAAGAGGTTGCTGCAGCTGAAGGACAATTTAGTGCAATCACTGTCCTTCCACGAGGAAATGCATCCCAGAATCCATCTCCATAGGAATCCATCTCCG
>UESW01003203.1:17533-31565 GCA_900491605.1 Calamus simplicifolius | reverse complement strand
CCAAATCCCTCAACTTTCAAACAACTAAATAATCCGGAATATAGGCTACTCAAATTTTAAATTTCAAAATCTCCATATATAGTTTTCCAAAATGTGCATATTGGCTCCTCAAATTTCAAAAAGCAAGACACGAAATCAAAGGTCGGACCATGCAATGAAACCAGTAACACACCAACAATCTAGTGTTTAATCAATAAACCGAGTCCGCGACAATTAAAAATTAGAATTCACAACAAAACTTACTGTATATATAAAATTGGAATGAGATTTTACATTCCTCTAGCCGTGGTAATTTCGAGTCTTTGAGACAACCTTGCATCTGAGAGTAAATTTATATGGGCATATTCGGTGAGTGATGTACGGCTCTCACCCGATACATGCCATGGGATTGCGAAGTGGTTTCGGATAGCCCCTCGAATTTAAGCCTTTGGTTTTGAGATACATGCGATGGGTTTGCGAACTGGTTTCAGGTTAAGCATCTGGTTTTAAGATACGTGCGATAGGTTTGCAAAGTAGTTTCAGGTAGCCCCTCGAATTTGAGCCTCTAGCTTTGAGATACAGGGTTTGCGAAGTAGCCTCTAGTTTTGAGATAAAGGGTTTGCGAAGTGGATTCGGATAGCCCCTCGAATTTGAGCCTTTGGTTTTGAGATATATGCCATCGATTTGCGAAGTAGTTTATGAAGTGGTTTCTGATAGCCCCTCGAATTTGAGCCTCTGGTTTTGAGATACATGCAATGGGTTTGCCAAGTGGTTTCGGGTTAAGCCTCTGGTTTTGAGATACATGCGATGGGTTTGCGAAATGGTTTCAGGTAGCCCCTAGAATTTGAGCCGGTTTTGTTTTGTTCAAAACATTGTGCCTCTGATTTAAGAGAAGGGATAATCATGGGCAATATCCGACTATCACGCGATGTATGCGATGGGTTTTCAAGTTGTTTTTTTTTTCTAAAAATTAATTTTTTAAAGATACTGATTGATTCTATCGTTTAAAAAAAATAAATAAGTAGACGCATCTAGTTTCGTTTGTTCAAAGAAATTTTTTTTTTAAGATATTAGTCGAGCCTATCGTTTCAAAAAATGGATAGACATCATTTGGTGGCATGCGTTTCTAAGAATGGAGCATGGATTGATATAGGCCTATTGTACAATGACATGTGGTACGATTAGGTAACCTTAACGTATAAAAATAAAAAATTTGAATGTCCCTCTTCATGACAACTAACCAATGCAAATTTAATAAAAAAAATTTATTTAAAAAATTGGAATTCGGACTGTTATATACTTACATAGCAAACAATACCGATGGTCTGCATGAAATCAATTATACGAATGTCATTTATTCCCTATTGTTTCGATTGAGGCTTAGAAAAATTTCTATGGCAAAACGTCCTTCAAACCCAAAACATCCTTTAAACTAGAGGTTTTTGAAACCAGATGCAAAACAAAACCAACAGCGTACAAACGGGGCTACTAGTTTAAACCGCTAGTTTTTGAAACAAGACGGAAAACAAATTTTATCTTAATCTTATAAGTTCAAGGGTTAATACTATAGTTTAGCCATTAAAATTTTATCTTAATCTTCTTACTAGATATGACGGTTAAGGTTTTATTTCATCTAGATTATACCTTTTTTAAGTATAATATCACTTCTTTTAAAAAATTTTAATCTAATGTTCTAAATCAACTATTTTTAAAAAAAAAATAAAAAGTACTTTTTATCCGATCTATTTATCTTATTTTTATTTTTTTTGATAATGATCTCATATCTTTCTAAATTTAAATTTAAAATTATTTAAATTGAATGATATTTAATTAAAATTTTTCTATGCCATGATATATTTAAAATAAATATATGATCAAAAAAAGAACTTACCAAACACCATCGGTGCAATGCATGGGACATATCGAGCAACCAAATGAAAGGGGGCAAAATCTTTAAACAAATCAAAACTATCTTTCATTTGTCCTTTATTCTGATTGTATCGATAGATAAAGTTATGATGTGCCATCTAATTTGAAATCTTGGTGGGCGCAGTTTGTTGGTTAAAAATTAGATTTGGACATGTGGTTGAATTAAAATGCTAGAAGATGGATTTGATCTGGGTCTAAATTATACGGTTATAAGGCAAATTTGAGTTTGATTCAAATCTATATTTGGCTAGATCAATTAATGGGCATTCTCTAATTCACTACAAGAAAATGTCAAAATAGTGAAAAATTAGTGATGGAAATTTTCGTCACTAAATTGTGATGGTTTAGTAACAAAATAGTGACAAAAAATTAAAATCAATGATGGATTAGTTTTTTCGTCACTAAACCGTCACTAAATTAGTGACGGACTATCACATCCGTCACTAATTTAGTGACGGATTGCCCTTCTGTCACTAATCCATAACAAATTAGTGACGGAAGCGCAATCCGTCACTAACTTGATGATGGATTACTTTTTCGTTTCTAATCCGTCACAAATTAGTGATGGAAAACAATCGTCACTAATTAGTGATGAATTATTTTCCATCACTAATCCATCAAAATTAGTGATGGATGGGAAATCCATCACTAATTTAGTGACAGATTGCCCTTCCGTCACTAATCCATAACAAATTAGTGATGGAAGAGCAATCTGTCACTAAATTAGTGACGAATTAATGACGGATATTTCTTTCATCACTAATCTATAATAAATTAGTGACGGAAGAGCAATCCATCACTAACTTGATGATGGATTGCTTTTTCGTCACTAATCCGTCAAAAATTAGTGATAGAAAACAATCGTCACTAATTAGTGACGAATTATTTTTCATCACTAATCCATCAAAATTAGTGATGGATGGGAAATCCATCACTAATTTAGTGACGGATTGCCCTTCCGTCACTAATCCATAACAAATTAGTGATGAAAGAGCATTCCGTCACTAATTTAGTGACGGATTTCTTCATCCATCACTAATTTAGTGACATTTTGCCCTTCCGTCACTAATCCGTCACAAAATTAGTGACAGAAGAGCGATCCGTCACTATATTAGTAACGAATTAGTGACGTATTGCCCTTCCGTCATCAAATTTATACTTTTAAATTTTTTTTGAATGAGAAGAAAGAAAGTAAAATAAAAAAATTTAATAATTTATAATAATAATAAAATTTTTATTATAAATAATTGCTAGGAAGGCTGTTTTCAGCTATTGAAAGGAATTAATGTTGTGTGGTGGTAGCCGAAAGTACCATGCCTGCGTAGCCTTTCGAAGAGTGGTCCAAAAGGCGATGCAGAGAAGAGAATCAGTTGCCCTCTAGACCTGCATAAGGACCTTGTAGCTTTTTAGGTGGTCCAGGGGGTCAGTAGTGCCGTCACAAGGGTTCAGTTGGGGCAAATGGAATCGGTTGGAGATTGGTTCCACCATTATACGGCGAGACAAGGGAGGGCGGCTATCGTAATCTGCCTCCAATGGATTGGTAACTCTGCGGCTGAGCTCCTTCAGCCACTGATGTACTCCTCGAGATGCCACTAGGTCCGGCGAATGACACATCCGTTGAAAGACTCTTCTCGCGAAGATCCCAAAGACAAGGAAGGATAGCGCCGATGATGATGTCCTCGCTTGGTTTCCTTCCCCAGCCGCTGCCTGCGAGAATCATTAGAATGATGGAAAGAAGACCGAGGCCATTTGGGGGCCTACCGGTGGTGATGGTCGGGAAAGGTGTGTTGGCAAGAAGCTTCCCTATGGGAAGCTCTCCCATGAGTGGACTGTTGACTTGGTGGAGTAACCCCTGCGCCCGACGAAGGTTGCTGGGGACCTTGCTATGAGACCACCGCTTGCTGTTGTAGAAGTTGAACCATCGCCACCAGTGAGTGAACTTGCAAGGCAAGGGCATCGATCGGTCACCTTGCCGTGGTGACGATGGTGGAGCAGAGAAAGAGACTGGAGGAGCCAGAAGGCCAGCTTCTTGCTGCTCCAGCTCCTGATGATACCCCCAGCGCAGTTGGCCAAAACCTCTTATGTGCGCATCACCACCATCTTCTTGAGTTGTAAAGAAAGGTAGAGGCTTGCAGCTAGTGGTTTTGAGATCCTCCATCTCCTTGCTCTCTTTCTCTATGCCAGCCACTCTCCCCTCCTTCCTGGCGCGCCAATCTATTGCTGCTAAAACACATCTTCCAAATGCCAAGTGACGAAGAAGCTCCTGGTCTCACCTCTTCGATGGGAATCCTACAAGAAGGTTCCCAGGGATCGATGGCTCCGATGGGAATCCTCCGATGCTCAAGTTAGTGCTTTGGAGAATAGTAGTGAATCATAGACAAGAAGACACGTATGAGAGTTGCCTTGTGTTTTCTCTCGATCCCCTCCTTCGTTTCTTGTCCTAGTACTTGTACCTATTCAAAAGTTTCCTTTTTACCCACTTTCAGGAAGTGGTGGCCATACAGTCGATAGTGGGCCTGGTCACATTTGAGACGTCCCATCATGCACAGTTGTAGGGAGTTAGTGGTTCACGTGGTAGTTGCAGAAGGCTAGTGGACCACATGGTAGTTGCAGAAGGCTAGTGGACCACGTGGAGGGGAGCTCCGGGGAGGCTCAAGGCTGAGGGAAGTTCCAAAGGCTTGAGGCCGAGGGGAGCTTTGAAGATCCGAGGCCGACGGGAGCTCTGAAGGCTTGAGACCGAGGAGAGCTTCGGAGGTCTAAGGCCGAGGGGAGCTCCGGAAGCTCGAGGCCGAGGGGAGCTCCGAAGAGGGGAGCTTCGAAGGCTCAAGGCCGAGGGGAGCTCTAAAGGCTCGAGGCCGAGGGGGTCTCTTCGTCATATTCTTACCTCGTTAACAGCAAGCATTGAAGGAAGCAATAGATATTGGGAAGTGATTTTGTAATGATTCCATACAATTTCAAATGTTTATATGGATATAAGCACCAAAAAAAAACCCTTGTAATATTAATTTAGCTAATCAGCTCTGAAAAAATAGTACCCATTAGTAATTACATTAGAGCTTCCATTGATGAACCCTACTAAATCAAAATTACAAGGCTCCTACTTCTATTGATGAAAGTCATTCATGAAGAAATAAACTGATATTGTGCGAGTGACTTCGATTGAGAAAGAGCTTGTTAATATATGTTGGTATGTACCTTATGCCTACTCAAGTAGACTAGTGCATGTCTTCTTAGATATCAAAGTGCACCTTGGTAACTACAAAGCGAACAAAAGGTCAATCTTTAATATACGATCTTAAAAAATAATCTATCAACTGGGAAGCGATTGCTGGCGTCCTTATCTTAATCAAATTACAAGCCTGCTATCACTTCTTTGAACGCGCTGCGCAACATGTATATATATAAGAAGATGTTATTTGATCCGTTATTCATGTCTATCTTTAATATATGATCTTAAAAAAATAAACTATATATTGCTGGCATCCTTATCTTGATCGAATTACAGGCCTGTTATGACTTTGAACCGAAACAAAACATGGATCGCGCTGCGCATCGGTTACAAAACCAGTAAATGTCAGTTTTGGCTTAAGCCGGACTTTGTCCCATTATGACCATCTCCAACTGAGTCATTAATGGAGTCTTAATTTGTTTCTAACTCTGACATCAAAACGAGTTCGAAACCTCCCCCCAAGGCCAAACCTCATTATATAAGGCATGGCAACCCAGAAAGATGGCTCCAACGCAAGAAGAAAGTCTGTTGACGAATAAGGCGCCCCAGAATCGCCGGCCGGCGGATGCAATCTTAGAGCTGCCTGCGGATGCCATCGTAGAGATCCTTGCATGCTTGCCGATGCGTGTGTTGGGAATGGTATATCAGATAAAAATGGGGGCTCGCCTTTCCATTTGGGATCAAACTCTGGGCCTCATCTTATAGCTTTTCTTGGCAGTGCCAGCACATGGGGGCTCGCCTTTCCAATTTCCATAGGATAATCCAAAATTTCAAAAATATTAACCTGAAAAAAATGAGATGAAGGTTGGAATTAGAGTTAGAAAATAAAACTGTCCTTATAATCCAATAAATAAGCTACCGCTTCCTAACGATTGACATAATTGAAAATTCTTTTTAATAGATTTCATAACAAAAAAAAAAGCAAGAAGATATATCAGATAACAGAAAAATAAAACATCAGCAAGAGATTTTTAGGTACGGTTGAAGACATCCATCCTTCACTATCTTCATCTAAAAGATAACAGAAAAATAAAACATAAAAGAAACCTTTAAAATATAAATAAATATTGATCAACATAACCCTAATATAATATACCAGAGAATCTCTGCAACTAGAATTATATCATCATTCGCAAAATTGATGGGAAAGCAGAGATCTGCATCTCGCCGAATGAAGATTTAAAGTTTAATAAAACTATACACCGATCAAAACAAAGAGCTAAAACAGAGAATAGGTGAAAAAAATGAAAAAAATTGTCATAACTGAAAAATCTTTTCTTTGATTTCATTACGCAAAAAAAAAATAAAAACAATAAGCTACATTAGATGAAAAAATGAAAGAAAAACAAGAGATTTCAGGTATGGTTGAAGACATCCATCCTTCACTATCTTCATCTAAGAGATTCCCAAAGTAGCACATGATGGAGAAAAAATAAAACACAAAAGAAACCCTTAAAATAGTTACACAACAAAGGTATGCATTGAAAATGAAAAGGAACGAAGTTTTTTTTGGTGGAATATAATTAGGACAAGAAATAAATATAGATCAACATATTAGTAAACCCTAATATCATATACCGAAGAATCTCTGCAACCAGAATTATCTCATCATCTGCAAAATTGAAAATTGATGGAGAAACAGAGATATCTACACCTCGCCAAATGAAGATTTAAAGTTCAACAAAACTACACCGATCAAAACAAAGAACAAAAGGAGAGGATAAAGGCGTTTTACTTGACTGCAAGGGCAGCGGGAAAAAAAAATCCTATAGCGCATCTCAGACTTTTCATCTCTTTTCGAAATCCCTTGACTTTCAAAACAACTAAATGTTCCGGAATAGAGGCTATACTCAAATTTCCAATTTCAAAATCTCTATATAGTTTTCCAAAATATGGATCTAGACTCCTCAAATTTCAAAAAAGTAAGATACAAAATCAAAACCAAAACCAAGATCGGACCATGCAATGCAACCAATATCACACCACAACCCATCCGGAATCTATCAACAAAATAGAGACCATGAAGATTTCGAATCAGATTTCACATCAGAACTTAATAGAATCAAAACAAGGCACGACAGAACACGAAATAATGAGATTTTTACCTTCTTCTTGCCCTTCTTGTCCAGCGGTGATTTCCACTCTTTGTGAAAACCTTGCATTCGGACATGGTCTGAGAGCAAATTTATATAGGCATAATATTCGGACAATATCCTAAAGATTCTTTTTAGGATATTGGTTGAGCCCATCGTTTCACAAAATGGATAGAATCATGGGCATATTCGGCTATCACGCATATTGTGTGCGGTGAGCTTGGACGTGCCTCTAGTTTTTTTTTTTTTTATTTGTTTTAAGATATTGGTTAAACCTATTATTTTAGAAAATGGATAGACATTATTAGCATATATCCGGCTATCACGCATTACGGTGGGTATATTCAAAGTTGTTTTCGGTAGCTTCATTTGGACGCTTCTGTTTTATTTTATTTTTTTTTTCTTTCAAAAATTTCTTTTAAGATAAACATTATGAGCATATTTTTTTCAGACGTTGGTTGAGCCTATTGTTTCACAAAATAGATAGATATCATGGGCATCTTCGGCGGATATACGCGATATATGCAGTGGGTTTTATCTTTCTAAATATATATTTTTTTAAGATATTGATATCACGCGTTGTGTGCGATGCCTCGTTTTGGACGCACCTCGTTTGGACGCCTCTAGTTTTATTTTTTTAAAAGATTTAAAAAAAAAATTTCGACAATATCCGGCTGTCACCCTGTTGTTTTTTTTTACCTTCATCTTGCCCTTCTTGTCCAGCGGTGATTTTGACTCTTTGTGAAACCCTTGCATTCGGATATGGTCTGAGAGCAAATTTACACGATGTATACGGTGGGTTTTTGAAGTTGTTTGTCGTAGCCTCATTTGAACACCTCTGGTTTTATCTTTTTAAAGATTTTTTTTAGGATATTGGTTGAGATAGATATCATGGGCATATTCGGCTGTCACGCATTGTGTCAGAAAATAGATATTAGTTTTATTTTTTTTTTAGGATATTTGAACGCCTCTAGTTTTTTTTTTTTTCAAAGATTTTTATTAAGATATTAGTTAAGTCTATCGTGTCAGAAAATAGATAGCCATTAATTATGGGCATATTCGGTGATATTCGATAATTCGATTGTCACGCGTTGTGTGCAATGGGTTTTTAAACAATAGATAGACATTATGGCCATATTCGGCTGCGTTGTGTGTTAGAGTTTTAAAAGTTGTTTGGCTGTCACGCGATTTATGCGGTGGGTTTTTTTGGAAGTTGTTTCTATCGTTTCAAAAAAATGGATAGACATCGTGGGGGGCTTTGACGCGTTGTGTGCATTGTCACGCCTTATGTGTAGTAGGTTTTCTAACTTATTTCTGATAGCCATGTTTGAACGCCTCTAGTTTTGTTTTTTTTAAAGATTTTTTTTTTAAAGATATTGATTAAGCCTATTGTTACAAGATCATTTAGTGGCATGCGTTTCTAATAACAGAGAATCTCTTGATTGAGGTTGATGTATTTGATTCCAGATGGATTGATATACGCCTATTGCATGATGATATGTTAGAAACCAAAATGTTTAAAAATCACTTATTTTGGTTGTCAGATCATAGGTTTTATATACATGCCATAGGACTTCTTCTCTTTTATTATGATATACTATTTTGGATTAATCTAAGATATACAACAATATGATAAAAATTCAAAGATTGGAATTATAATTATCTTCTTCTATTTATCAAGAGACTACCCATGGTTTATGGTTTATCAAGTTGACATAGCTCATGAATTATTATTTAATTTAAATATTAAACTTATTATTTTTTATTTTGAATTTTTATAATATTAAATTGCTATGATCATAAAAGTAAGAATAACATAAGTACAATGTGTCTATTAAATAAACAAGATTTTTTTAAAAAATAAGTTAAAAATTTATATTAAAAATAGAATTTAAAACAAAAAAATTTATATAAAAAAATATAATTTTCAAGCAATAAAACTTTTTAAATGTTATCTAAATGAAATAAAACTCTATTCTTAGCTTCTTCAAGAGAAATTAAAATTTTATCTTAATCTTCTTATTAGATATGACAGTTAAGGTTCTCTTTCATCTAGATTATACCTTTTTAAGTAGAATTTCACTTCTTTTAAAATTTTTTAATCTAAAGTTTGAAATCAACTATTTTAAAAAAAAATAAAAGTACTTTTTATCCGATCCATTTATCTTATTTTTATTTCTTTGATAATGATCTCATATCTTTCTTAATTTAAATTTAAAATTATTTAAATTGAATGATATTTAATTAAAATTTTTCTATGCCATGATATAATTAAAATAAATATATTATCAAAAAAAAAGAACTTACCAAACGCCATCGGTGCAATGCATGGGACATATCAAGCATCCCAATGGTAGGGGACAAAATCTTTAAACAAATCAAAACTATCTTTCATTTTCCCTTGTTGCTGCAGAAATCCGCTCTCCAACTCAGGTGCAGATCGACTCCGGATCTGGATACTGATCTTTTGCCCGGGTGAAACCTGCAAGACAGTCCTCACGCAAAGAGTGTCTAGGATGGCTCTCTAGCAGACCCTTAGACGCCTAAGTAAGTGAAGATTCACAGCAAGCAAATGTGAGGAGAAGGCTCTCGCAGAAGAGTCCCTCAAAAAAATGGCCTCTCGAGAGCTCTGAACTTTGATTGAGCTTTGAGCTTTAAGCTTTAAGCTTTGATCCATTATGCGTCGCAATATTGCGACGCATTCATAATGCATCGCAATATTAGTTTGTTAATTTGAAAATAATATCGCGACATCGCAATATTAGTTTTAAATTAACAAACTAATATTGTGATGCATCCACTATGTGTCGCAATATTGATATTAGTTTATTAATTTAATATTATAAATATTGATATTAGTTTATTAATTTAAAACTAATATTGCGATCCATCCGATCGGTGACGATCCGATGGTTGCGATCGATCTAAGCCATGATCCCAATCTGCGATGATCGATCCGACGATTGCGATCCATTCGATCGGCGATGATATCCGACGGTTGCGATCGATTGAACCCATGATCCCGATCGTCGATGATCGATCCGACGATTGTGATCCAATGAATCGGCGACGATCCGACGGTTGCGATCGATCCAGGCCATGATCCCAATCAGTGATGATCGATCCGACCGTTGTGATCCAACCGATCGGTGACGATCCAACGGTTGCGATCGATCCAAGCCATGATCCCGATCGGCGATGATTGATCCGACTGCTGCTATCGATCCGATCGGCAACGATCCGACGGTTGCGATCGATCCAAGCCATGATTCGATCGGGGATGATCGATCCGACCATTTCGATCCATCCGATCGGCTACGATATCCGATGGTTGCGAGTGATTGTGAGTGATCCAAGCCATGATCCCGATCGGGGATGATCGATCCGACCATTACATATAGAACCGATCGGCGATGATCCACGGTTGCGATCGATCCAAGCCATGATCCCGATCGGCGATGATCGATTCGACCATTGCGATCCATAGGATCGGCGATGATCCGATGGTTGCGATCGATCAAAGCCATGATCCTGATCAGCGATGATTGATTCGACGGTTGCGATCCATCGATCGGTGACGATCGGACAGTTGCGATCGATCCAAGCCATGATCCCGATCGGCGATGATCGATCTGACGATTGCGATCCATCCGATCGGCGATGATATCCGATGGTTGCGATCGATTGAACCCATGATCCCGATCGGCGATGATCGATCCGACGGTTGTGATCCAACTAATCGGCGATGATCCGACGGTTGCAATCGATCTAGGCCATGATCCCAATCAGCGATGATCGATCCGACCGTTGCGATCCAACCGATCGGCGACGATCCAATGGTTGCGATCAATATAAGCCATGATCCCGATCGGCGATGATCGATCCGACCGCTGCTATCGATCCGATCGGTGATGATCCGACGGTTGCGATGATCCAAGCCATGATCCCGATCGGCGATGATCGATCCGACCATTGCGATCCATCCGATTGGGGACGATATCCGATGGTTGCGATCGATTAAGCCATGATTCCGATCGGGGATGATCGATCCGACCATTGCAATCCATCCGATCGGCAACGATCTGACGGTTGCGATCGATCTAAGCCATGATCTCGATCTGATGATTGATCCGACGGTTGCGATCCATCCGATCGGCGATGATATTCGACGATTTTGATCAATTGAACCCATGATCCTGATCGGCGATGATCGATCTGACGGTTGTGATCCAACTAATCGGCGACGATCCGACGATTGCGATCGATCTAGGCCATGATCCCAATAGGCGATGATAGATTCGACGATTGCGATCCATCCGATCGGCAATGATATCCGATGGTTGTGAGTGATCCAAGCCATGATCCCGATCGTTGATGATCGATCCGACCATTGCGATCCAATCGATCGGCGATGATCCGATGGTTGCGATCAATCCAAGCCATTATCTCGATCGACGATGATCGATCTGATCGTTTCAATCCATCCGATCGGCTACGATATCCGATGGTTGCGAGTGATCCAAGCCATGATCTCGATCGGCGATGATCGATCCAACCGCTGCGATCCATCCAATTGGCGATGATCCGATGGTTGCGATCGATCCAAGCCATGATCCTGATCGGCGATGATCGATCCGACCGTTGCCATCCATCCGATCGGAGACGATCCGACGGTTGCGATCGATCAAAGCCATGATCCCGATCGGCGATGATCGATTCGACCATTGCGATCCATCCGATCGGCGACGCTCCGATGGTTGCGATCGATCAAAACCATGATCCCGATCGACGATGATCGATCCGACCATTGCGATCCATCCGATCGGTGACAATATTGGACGGTTGCGATTGATCCAAGCCATGATCCCAATTGGTGATAATCGATCCAACGGTTGCGATCCATCCGATCGGCGATATCTGATGGTTGTGATCTATTGAACCCATGATCCCGATCGGTGATGATCGATCCGATGATTGCGATCCAACTGATCAGCGATGATCCGATGGTTGCGATCGATCCAAGCCATGATCCCAATCGATGATGATCGATTCGACGGTTGTGATCCATCCGATCGGCGATGATATCCGATCGGTTGCGATCGATCCAAGCCATGATCCCGATCGGCGATGATCGATCCGACCATTGTGATCCATCCGATCGGCGATGATCTGACGGTTGCGATTGATCCAAGCCATGATCCTCTTCTCCCTCAAGGTTACAGTTGGCTCTATCGGGCCATTCACAAGAAATGATTGAGTCCCAACCCTCGAGCGTGTCGAAGGGGGTCATTATAGGGGAGCCAACCCCAACCCCCATCCTAGTGCTGGGATTTGAGAGACCAGCATCTGGTGATGAGGCCGAAGAGGTTGCGGCTCAGGCAGAGCAGGAGCATGGCCAATCACCCAAGCCATCGGAATACCTTTACCCTATGGTCGATGATGTATCCTACCATGAAGGGGAGGGTTCCATGAGCCAACAGAAGCTGAGGGAATTGTTCTTCGAGGATCGAACAACAGCGCTTGCAGCGAGTATTGTTCCACCTCTAGTGGAAACTCCTCATCGTAGGGTTAAAGAGGAAGGTGAGGAAGGAAGAGATTTACCGGGTGGAGCAGAGGCTTCCCCGATGAGGATGGAAGAGCCTGGGCCTCCTCATAGGGGTGAGGAGGAAGGAAGGAAGAGAAGAGACCCTCTGGGTGAAGCAGAGGCTCCTTCGAGGATGAAAGAGCCAGGGCCTTCGGTGATATTGGCAAGCGATGAAGAAGAGATAAGTCAGCTCAGTTATCTCCTCGATCCTTTGGCTCACGGCAATCTTTTTAGTGTTCTTTGCAAGGGGGGAAACACCGTCTACCTTGAAGGGGGAGAGAGCAGTTGCCGAGAGATCTCCATTTTGATTGAGGGATTCAAATTGCCCTCTAACTTGGAAGGCTGTGCATTGGTCCCTGATTCATACATTCTAAGGATATGAACACTTCCTATGTTTGGATGAGTTCTCTTCCCTTTTATGTCTCCTCAAATGCTTTGCGTGGTTTACCAAACCTAATCGTTTGGCTCGATTATAGGCGATTCTTCTCCAGTGAGAACTTTTTAGGCATCTGTCCACAATCCAGGAATACAACAGGCAGATCTTGCATGAGGCTAAGGCACTTCGTGCCAAAACAAGCTTAGCCAATCAATACTCAGAGGAGTTGGCTAAAGCACGAGCCAAGCTTGATGAGGTCAAGCGGTCGGGTGAGGATGCCCAATCTGAGGTATTATGGCTTCGAGCAAAGGTAGCCAAGCTTGAGGAGGCTCGAAAGATGGCCGATGAAGCTCGATTGGAACTGTCGAAGTTCCAAGGAGAGGCTCAGAGGAAGGTCGACCTCCTTAATAACAGGGTCGCTGAAGAAAGATCCCATCTTGAAGCTCGGCTCGAGTCCTATCAAAAGCAAGTTTTTGACCTTACGGCCGAGCTGTGTCAGGCATGATCCGATGGCTCTAGGGATAGGATGGACCTTGAACACGCCTGGAGGGACATGGGCAGATGTAGGAAAGAGAGGGAGAAGGCTCGGAAAATAGCTAAGAAGGCAGAAGCCGAGGCTGCTTGCCGTGCCAAAGAGGTATGTCCTCTTACTATTTCTACACCATGATCAATCTCTTTCTCGTAGTTAAGGACGACCTAATCATTTTCTTTATTTGTCATTTTTTCTTTTCTAGCTGGATAAAGCCAAGGCCGAGGTGGTTGATCAAATAATGGCTCTAAATAAGGACTTAGCCTCAAGCCGGGAGAAGTGCTCTGAGTTGGAGCATCGAACATTTGAGGTA